>CABHPQ010143251.1:0-41873 GCA_902168405.1 Peromyscus aztecus | reverse complement strand
AATAAATAAATAAATAAATAAATAAATAAATAAATAAATAAATAAATAAATAAATCAGTAAGAAAATATTTTCTTTGCCTTTAACCTGAGATTTTTCTCCTTCCTCTATTCCTATTATTCTTAGCTTTGGTCTTTTCATGGGGTCTCAGGGTTCCTGGATGTTTTGCCCCAGGATTATTTTAGATTTAACATTTTATTTGACCAAGATATCCATTTCTTCTATCATGCCTTTAATGTCTGAGATTCTCTCTTCCATCTCTTGTATTCTGTTGGTGAGGCTTGCCTGTGAGATCCCTGTTTGAGCTCATAAATTTTTCATTTCTAGATTTCCCTCAGTTTGGGTTTTCTTCATTGACTCTATTTCCACTTTCCAGTCTTGAACTATCTTCATCCTTTCCTTCCACGGTTTGTGTTTGCATAGATTTCTTTAAGGGATGTATTCATTACCTTTTAAAATACCTCTGTCATATTCATAAAGACTGCTTTAAGGTTTTTATCTGTGCTCCAGCTTTGTTGTAATTCTAGGGCCTGCTGCAGTGGGGTTGCTGGGCTCTAGTGGAGACATATTGTCCTGATTGTTGTGTTTTCACTCTGTCATCTAGACATCTGGGGTTGGGATGGTTGTAATTCTAGGTGCTTGTATTTTGTCTTTGTTGGTGTTTTGTTCCTTGGTTTCTGTTTTGGTTTTTCAAGACAGGATTTCTCTGTGTAACAGTTCTGGCTGTCCTGGAATTCACTTTGTAGACCAGGCTGGCCTGGAACTCACAGAGATCCTCCTGCCTCTGCCTCCTGAGTGCTGGGATCAAAGGCGTGCGCCACCACCGCCTGGCTAAAAACAGTATTTTAAAAACAGAGGATGGAGCTGGAGATATAACTCATTAGCAGAGTGCTTTCCCAGCACTCTGGATCAAGCCCAGAAGAAAAGTAGAGGCAGAAAGATCCAGAGTTCAGGGGCATCCTTGGCTACATAGTGAGTCGAAGGCCAGTCTGAGATACCACTTCAAAACAAACAGTATGACCTAGAGTAGTTAGTCAAGTAGGGACATGGGATAATTGGATAATTCCAGCAAAGTATCCTGCTTCCTTAGCTATCCAGTAAAGATTTTCTATGTAGGAAAACTGTATTTGAGGACACTCTCATACCCGAAGGACCTGAGATGGTGGCAGTTTGTTTCTACCAAAATTGCAGCATCAGGCCTGAGACCAAGAGTTTGTAAAAGTCTTAGGTGTTTTCACTCTTTGCCAATTAGCAGAAGAATTTAGCTTTGCAGCGGCATTACTATCCAGCGCACTCAACTTGGTCTTTCTGTTTTGCAAGCTCATTCAAACATTGTAAAGCTGTTTCCACACAATGTATTTAAGTTGCTTTTTCCTAAAAACTTATAGCACATACCTAGTTCTGCAGTTTTATAGTTATTTTTTAACTATTCTTACAATTTAAATTGTTTTATTTAGGGAGCTGAAGATTTTTTTTTTAGGCCTTAGAAGTTAAGAGCACTGGTTACTCTTCTAGAGGACCCCAGTTCAAGTCCCAGCACCTACAGGGCAGCTAACAATTGTCTGTAATGCCAGTTTCAGAAGATCCTACCCCTTCTTCTGGCCTCTGCAGGCAGTAGGCATGTACATGATACATACACATACATGCAAGCAAAATACCCATACATATAATAATAATAAATATTTTTAAATAAAAGTTTTATTTATTGATTTCTGTGGTGTATATGTGTGCATGTGTCATGGCCTGAGTACAGAGGTCAGAGGACAGTTTTTCAGGAGTTTGTTCTTGCCTCCTACCATGCTGAGACAGGTGAACTGTGAGGTTTGCCCCTAACGAGGTAGTCTGTGAACTTCTTACTGGCTGACTTGACTCTGTGTCCCTTGTGGGAGGCTTGCTCCCACCTTTTCTAGGGTTCCTATGAGGAGGAGAAAGAAATAAGGAATTTGCAGATAGAAAGACAGTGGAGATGAGACAGACAGAAACACAGGATAGCTTCGGGAGGACCTGGGTCAGTACCCAAAGGCCCCTTCTCTCTCTTCAAAAGGACTTCTTATAACAATGCCAAGGGGCGGGGCAAAAGACCTCCCCTTTGCTAGATCAAAGCACACCGCACAGCCAAGTGCAGACCCTTCCAAACACCTGGTAACCATGCCTGTGGTCAAAGCATTCCCCTATGCAGCCCTGCTGGGTAAAGTAAGCTCAGATCTCACTAGGAAACCTCTGTGGGCTCCCACACTTCTTCCATGGTTCTTTAGAAGATGCCTGCACCACATCTGGCTTCTTTTTTTTTTTTTTTTTTTTTGAGTCCTGGGGATCAAATGTAGGTATTCAGGCTTTTTCAACAAATACTTTTACCCTGAGTCATCTGCCTGTCCCCTCTCACTTAGAGCACTGAGCAGAAAGAACAAGGTGCATCATAAAGATCTCCATCTGATATTAAACCTGAAGGGTGAGTGTGAGGAGACCCAGAAGGAGCAAGTAGAAATAATGTTTGTAAATTGCAAAGAGAACTTCAAGCTGAGGTAGAACTAGAGCAATGACGGAGGCCAGCATGAAACATCATAGAACAGTCTACATCAGACCTATCAGAGAGGCCACTGGATTGGAGCAATGAGATCCCACTGCATTGACTCTTTGGTGTGATTTCAATAGAGGATGGGGGATGGACAGGGGCAATTTGGGGGGTGGGGGGAGACCACCTTTGTATTTCATATTGCAGAAAGGAACCAACATGTACACATGGTAAATAAGTTTAATGAGTATACACTGCCCGTGCCTTGCATGTTCTGAGTTAACCCTCCAGCCCAGATGGCCCCAGAGAAATATGGGTCGTTAATCAGAAATCAACAAAAGAGTATCTCAAGCAGTACCTGAGCCCACATGTCTGGAGAGTGAGAGATGTCGTTGGTTATTTTTACTCTTTGCTCTTTTGGGGGGCCCACCACTCAGCTCCCAAATAAATCACACAGAGGCTTATTCTTAATTATAAATGCCCAGCCTTAGCTTGGCTTGTCTCTTGCCTACTTTTCTTAAATTATCCCATCTACCTTTTGCCTCTGGACTTTTACCTTTCTCTATTTCTGTAATTTTTTTTCTTTCCTTCTTATTCTGTGTCTGGCTGTATGGCTGACCCCTTCTTTTCTCACTCCTTGATTTCTTGCTTTTTCTCCCAGATTTTTCCTCCCATTTATTCTCTATGCCTACCAGCCCCGCCTATCCTTTTTCCTACCTTGCTATTGGCCGTTCAGCTCTTTTATGAGACCATCAGGTGTTTTAGAAAGGCAAAGCAAGTAACACAGCCTCACAGAGTTAAACAAATGCAACAGAAAGGAATGCAACCACATCTTTGCATCATTAAACAAATGTTCCACAGTATAAACAAATGTAACATATCTTAAAATAATATTCTACAGCAGGGGGGAGAGTGCAGGGGGTGGTAATGAGAGAGACACAGACATCACAGGTCTCAGAAATGCGGCTGACCACTGGACAGCGGGCAAGTCTTTGTGTCCCCTGCCTATAAAGCACATGCTGGCTGAAGGTAAGAGGACAAGTAGGTTTAGGGCGCTAACCCATTGCTTCCTCTGATCACTGACTCAGGGTGCTAACCCATTGCTTCCTCTGATCACTGACTCAGGGTGCTAACCCATTGCTTCCTCTGATCACTGACTCAGAAGAAAATACAGTTTAAAGATTCAACTCCTGTCACTGCTCATTGGCATGTGTGTTGCCAGGCAACATGAGCTCCAGTATTCTGGTTACCGTGCATCCTCCCGAGGATCCTGCCTGACTCCATTTTGAAGGCAGGAACCATCATGCTGCATTTTTAAGAATAAGTTTCTATTTACTGTGAGAGTTGAGTTGCTCTCTTGTTTGCTAGAACCTGACCTTCCCCAACCCGTGACCTTGATTTGTTTTTGAGAATACCCTGACCCTCCTTGACCCTCCCTGACCCCTCCCTAATCACATGGTGGGTGACCATATGATTTTTTTTTTTTTTGGTTTAATTTTTTTGAGACAGGGTTTCTCTCTGTGTAGCCCTGGCTGTCTTGGAACTCACTCTGTAGACCAGGCTGGCCTCAAACTCAGAGAGATACACCTGCTTCTCCCTCAAAATACTGGGATTAAAGGCATGCACTACCACCGTCGGCTCCATATGATGCTCTTTTAAGTTTTTTTTTTTTTTTATTTCTTATTGCCCCATTGTCTCCCTTCTGTAAAACTACTCATGATTTCATTCCTTAAAAGAGGCCCAAGAAATAGATTTGGGGCTGCTTTCTTTAACCTGATTTAGGAGGCAGTAGCTGGCCAGCTCTTGAGTGCACCCCAATAAAAATCAAGCTTGCTTCAAATTTGGTCCAAATTGTGGTAGTGGTCTTATTGTCACCATTGAGATTAACACCTCCTTCACCTTTAAAAAAATTACATTTTATTTATACATATGGGTGTTTTTTCTTACATATAGTCTGTGCATCACTTACATGCCTGGTGCCCTCAGAGGCCAGAAGGTGTGAGACCCCTGGAACTGGAGTTACAGATGGTTGTGAGCCACCATGTGGTTGCTGGGAATAGAACCCAGGTCCTCTGGAAGAGCAGCCAGTGCTCTTAACAGCTGAGTCATCTCTCCAGCCCCCTCTGTCATCTTTATATCTCTTCAACAGCTGATTGGCTATTCCCACTCTGCCAATTAGAAATGGTGGCTGGAGAAACTCAGTCGTCATAGACTTCTGCACAAGCTCAGATTCATGCCTAGAGGGTGAGACGACCATGTCAATTTAGTTAGACAGGGTAGGTTAGTGCTTGTGGTAAATAGCATACCTTTTGTTCAGTGTGCTGTCCTGTTTTGGGGGTGCTATTTTATTTGGGAGGTATTTTCCTCCCTCCCTCCCTTTCTTCCTTCCTCCCTTCCTTCCTTCCTTCCTTCCTTCCTTCCTTCCTTCCTCCCTCCCTCCCTCCCTCCCTTCCTTTCTTCTTTCCTTCCTTCCTTTCAGGTAAGATCTCTGTTAGATTTCTGAGACAATATAAAGAGACCATAGTCTGACTTCAGCCCTGTAGACTGTTTATTTCAACCACTCTGGAGTGGAGGGGGTCTGCAGGGAGGAGAGGGAATATTTGGAGATTATGTAGAGGCTTGGGGATGAGGAAGTTAAATGCAGTTTCAGAGGGCCACTAGTGAGTCTGTAGTCTGTCCTTCCTGGTCTTGTCTGGTCAGTCAAGTCAAACTGTCTTCGTAGACAGGCTGTTTCAGCAAAACACTTCCTTTCTGGGGCCCCCAGTAATGGTTTGAGCATGACCAGCTGGAACCTCATGGAAATGTGGTTTTTACAACTGAAGTAACCTATCAGTCTCACTATGTAGCTCAGGGTGTACTTGAACTTGCTGGGTAACCTGAGCTAGCTCTGAGCTCTTGATTCTTTTGCCTCAGCCTTCTTCCTTTTGTGCTGAGACAACATGGGTACAATACCATACTCAGTGCGAGGCATTTTCTGCCTAGGAAACCAACTGTGGTATTTTTGAATGAGAATAGCCCCCATAGGCTAATATATCTGAATGTTTGGTCCTCAGTTAACGGAACTGCTTGGCAAAGATTAGGAGGTGTGGCCTCATTGGAGTAGATGTGATATTGTTAAAGCAAATGTGTCACTGGGGCTAGGCTTTGAAGTTTCAAAAGCCCATGCCAGTCCTAGTCTCTCTCTCTCTCTCTCTCTCTCTCTCTCTCTCTCTCTCTCTCTCTCTCTCTGTGTGTGTGTGTGTGTGTGTGTGTGTGTGTGTGTGTGTTGCCTTTGGTCAGGATGTAAAGTCCTTGCCTAGAGGTCTGCTTTCCAGCCATAATGATCATGGACTAAGTCTCTGAAAATTCAAGCAAGACCCCAATTAAATGCTTTCTTTTCTGAGAGTCGCTTTGGTCATGGTGTCTCTTCACAGAAACTAAGACACTAACCAAGTTGCCTTTTGGTCTTCTGAGGGGAAGCTAGGGTATAGGTTAGGTGAGGGGCCAAGGGAAGCAAGGGCTCAGCCCTTTCTTTTCATATGCCACCAGAGGATCCAATACTCTCTTCTGGACTCTGTGGGCACCTACACTCACGTGCACATACCTGCCCCCCCTACACACACACACACACACACACACACACACACACACACACACACACAATTTCTAAATTTTTTTAAAGATGTATTTATTTTCTTGTATGTGTATGAGTGTTGGCATGCATGTCTATATGTGCACGAGGTGTGTGCCTGGTGCCTTCAGAAGTCAGAATGTGAGAACTAAAGTTACATTTTAAGTTTTAAATACTATGCCTAAGAGATTCTTGAAACAAAAAAGTCTCTGATCTGCAAGCCCCCTGCCCAAGGACAGATCCTGAAATGCTGGAGGCTGTTGTTTATGGGAGACAACAAGCCACATGTTCTTTTATTCCCCTAAGCAAGTTTATCTGACCCATCTGCCCTGGATGTGCTTGGTCACACGTGGGCAGGAGGTTCACAGGCTGGAGGTATGTCAGGATGTATGCTTGCCCCTGATTGGACCTGATGGGAAATGCAATGAATTATGGACTTTGCTTCTTAAGCTGCTGCAAATTGTGATTCTGGGCCATTTCCCGGGAATCTGGGTGTGGACCTGATCAGAGCCCATCCACCTGGCTAGTATTTAATTAAAGCTTGCTTCAAATTTGGATTTAAACTGTGGTAGTGGTCTTATTCTCGATCAGTGGGATTAACATGGATTCCCCTGGAACTGTAGTTACAGATGGTTGGTTGTAAGCCAGTGAAGGAGCTGAGAATTGAATCTGAGCCCTCTCCAAGAGCAGCAAGTGCTCTTAGCTGCCAAGCCATCTTTAGCCCAATGAAAAAAACAAAACAAACAAAAACCTCAATAAAACTATTTAATCTAAAAACTTAAAATGAATTACTTGGAAGTGATGTAGTTGGATGGGCCTTGTGGTTATAGTTTGCAATCCAAATTGCAAATGACTCATATCCTTTCATGAAAGTAAGTTTGGAGAAGAGTGAAGGAAAGCCTTGGAAATTTGGCGTGAGAAGAGGCGCAGAACGGAAGCAGGAGAGGCTTCTGAGACAGGTTGAAGTGTGCTCTGGCTGTGCTTTCGCTTGCAGTGGCAACCAAGCAGGGGCTACCAGCAGGGGGCGCCTCAAGATCGCTCGTCGAAAGGTTCCAGCTCAGGGAAACCGGAGTGTCTTCTAGGTCAGCAAGCAATGGCCCCGAATCCCAGTTTGTGCTACCTCATGAAACAGTAATTCTCCAGGAAACTCCCTTCCTCTCCTAGAGAGGCTCTGACTAGAGCAAGCCCGTGGGCAGCTCCAAGCGAAGGGAGGGACCAGCAGGTAGCCAGGGATGTGCATGAGAATAGACAAGTGCAGGGTGTCGACGTCAGGGTCTCCCCTAGCTGAGTGACTCCTCCTTGGTCTGAGCAGCCACACCCTGGATTTATCAGTAGATAAAGTGTGGGGTTGGAATTGGCCAGGACAGAACGTGAAGTTGAAAAGGCTGTGACCAAGAAGAGAAGGCATGCTGATAATTACAGCACCGGTCTGTGCTTTCCCCCACCCTCCGTCCCTCATTGTGCTAGCCTGTTTATCTGGAAAGAAAAGTTTAATGAGGCAGGGAGTTTGTTATACTCGGTTCTGAGGAATGAAACTGTAGGAACTTTCACATTCTTTACTTTTTGATTTCGTTGGCTACCTTGCAGTTGGGGGACAGGGTGGAACATAGCCCACTTTCCTGTGCACGCGCAGAAGAAATGGCTGGGGAGTGGGGGGCTAGCCCCTGGCCCTGGGGGTGGGGACTCTGCCTCTTTCTCTCTGTGTCTCCCCTCCCTCCCTCCCTCCCTCCCTCCCTCCCTCCCTCCCTCCCTCCCTCCCTTCCTTCCTTCCTTCCTTCCTTCCTTCCTTCCTTCCAGCTATTTACTTCATAGAGGAGGTCGGTTGGGCATGCCTGAGCTACAGTATGCATATGGAGGTCGGAGGACAATTTGCAGGAATTCTCTCCTTCCAACACGTAGGTGGAACTCAGGTCAAGAGCCTTTATTAGCTGAGCCCTCTAGCGGCCTGTACAGGGGCTTTCCTCCTGGAAATCAAGGAAGGTTCTCTCTGGTAAGGCTTTGGCAGGGATCTGAAGTAAGGGAGGAAAAACATTTCCTACAGAGCAAACAGCAGGGGTAAAGATCCTTGACTTGGATGGCCAGACCTGCCTGCCCTGTTTCCAGGCTGTTGGGCCAGGGCTGGATAGGACTGAAGAGCACAACTCCTCCATGCTTCCCCTGAGTTATGCTCCCTCTGAGACTTGACCCCACAAAATGCTCTGAGATAAAGGACAGTTAGATGGATTTTTCTGGTTGTCATTCCCAATCACACAATGGCCTAGTTCAGGTTCTGTGGAATCCTGCAGGAGAATGATTTCATCCTACTTTGCAGCAAATACAAATGTTTCATAACGGAATACCGTTGTGGTGGAAGCATCTAACATCTGTCAGAGCCCACATACTTTATGCTTGATAAGATACCTGTTGCAATTTGTTGTTGTTGTTGTTGTTAAATGCATCTAGTTGTCCAGGCTTGGCTATGTAGTCCAGGCTAGCCTCCAGCTCATGATCCTCCTGCCTCCATCTCCTAAGCATATAGGTTATAGGCCTATGCCACTATGCCTGGAGTGGTGGCTGCTTATGCTTGTCAGTTTGATTGGATTATCAAAAGCCTAGGAGATTAGTGAAATACACCTATGAGTGTGTGTCTTAGTTAGGGTTTCTATTGCTGTGAAGAGACACCATGACCATGGCAACTCTTACAAAGAAAAACATTTAATTGTGGCTGGCTTACAGGTTCAGAGGTTTAGTTCATTATCATCATGGCGGGACACAGCAGAATGCAGGGATCATGGTGCTGGAGAAGAGTGGAGAGTTCTACATCTTGATCCGCAGACAGCAGGGAGTGAACTAATTTGAGCCTCTGAGACCTTAAACCCGCATCCACAGTGACACACTTCCTCCAGCAAGGCCACACCCCCTGTAGTACCACTCTCTATGGGCCAATTATTCAAACACATGAGTCTATGGGGGCCATTTCTATTCAAACCACCACAGTGTATTTGTAACGTTTTTTTCAACAACAATTAGAGCATGATGACCAGCTGAATGGATGGTTTGTAATAAGTTGGGATTATTGAGAGGTGGGGAAAGTCAGAAGCTAGGATCTAGATAGAAGAAGCAGATGGCTAAGGACTCCTCCTGGTGTTCTGCATCTTGTCTTTGCTCCTTCCTATATGCCATTTTCTCTGCTTCCTGGGTGCCATGGAGTGAACTGCCCTTCTCTGCCATCATGACTAGATCCTCTAAAACCAGAAGATGAAGTACATCTTTCCTCTTTAAGTTGCTTTTCTTGGATATTTGACCTCAGCAACATAAAAGCCTGACTTAATACACCTGTGTATGAAGAAGTATGAAAAGACTCAGAGATTTGGACTGACTTTGCTAGATTCCTCTGGGTAATAATTGTAAGTTGATGGATCACATAATGTAGCCTTGCTCTCTGGACTTCAAGTCTCCTGGAAGTTTATCTATCTACAATCCGTTGTCTGAGGGGCAAGTCTGAGTAGTTCAGAGCCAAGAGGGCACTCCAAACACCCCCACCTCTGCTGAGGTTTTATCTGCTTTCCTTAGGTAAAGGCTATGAGTCAAATAGGATTATCACCTCCAGGCCACTAACAGCATTGTGGGTGCTTTTTTGAGCCTGGTCCCCATTGTGGGAGACGCATGGCTAGTGTGTTGTAAGCATACTATTGGAAGGCCAAGCGTTCTTTCATCAACCAAAGACAAAATTCAAAGCCCACAAGCTTCCACCTGATCAAGCCTTCATAGAAGACTGAGAGCCCACGCTGGGTAATTTTTTCTCCCCTGTGGACTAGAGTGGCTCCATTAACCTTGAGGCTCATGAATGGACTGACAGACCCTTAGCTATACTTTACACGTGTTTCTCCAAGAGTTTGGAAGCTCTGCCATAGGATATTGTGTGTGCTGTGGTGGCTTTCAAGATGGGGCCTCATGTCAAGTGGACATGAGCAGAGCAACATTGTCACTGACTGCCTGTGTGACCTGGGCAAGGGACCTCTTTTGAATTTAGTGTCCTTTTTTTTCTGAATCTTCGTGATGTTGGGCAGACACTTCACCTCCAACTGTGGGGTGATTGCCGAATGAGGGCGGGGGATGTATGTGGGGTGTGGGGGTGGAGCTGGCCTCCTTTTCTTGGCTCCAGAGTTATTTCTGTCTGAAGAACTAGGACCTGTGACTGTAATCAGGGCACCCCCATCTCCAGGCTATGCTGGAGACTGGGTCAAATTTAATTCTTTTTCCTCACATTAACCTCCAGTTTCACAGGACTGCCTCCAGAGTTTCCCCCTTCCTGTTCCTCTGCCCGGAATGTCCTCCATCTTCCATGCCTTTGTGGAATAGTACAGCCAGGGACTCAGTCCTCCATGTCTGTCCTTTCAACCAGTGGCACTGACCAGCTGTATCCACTGTACCTTGGCCAGCAGAGGAAGCAGGAGCTAAGAGTTCCAGAAAGGCAAGAGCACAACCAACAGCAGAAATATGTCAATAGTGTGTTAACTAGTAACATGCTGCCTCTTTCCCCACATAGCCTGCCTTTGCAGAGGCCCCTAGTGGCGCATCACTGGCTAGGATGAACCAGAGACCAAATAGCAGCTCTATATGTGGCCACCAGGGGGCATAAACGTGGCAAGAAGCACCAGACACCTCCCTTCACAGAGCAGGCATGTGTGCATGTGAGTGTGTGTGTGTGCATGTGAGTGTGTGTGTGTGTGTGTGTGCATGTGAGTGTGTGAGTGTGTGTGTGTGTAATTTTGCCTGCTGCTACCCAAGCTAGCTTAGCACTAGGAAATGGCACTGTCCTGGAATAACATAGCAAGTGATGGGGGTTGCTTAATTCCTGTTAAGGACACTATGTTATGACCTGGACTCAGACCTGGCTTTGAAATCAGCCAATCCTGTCCCCTGCTAAAGCAAGTATCTTAACCAGTCTAATCTTCAGTGTTGAACCTGCAAATGAGAACAGTACCTCCCTCTCCAGGTCTGATAGTATATACCATTAATCTTGGGAGCAAGGCAGAAGGGTCCCAAATTCCAGGCTGGCCTGGGCCACATGGTGAAATCCTGTTTCAAAAAAAACCAAACTGGGCATCATGGCACATACCTGTAATCCAAATCCTTGGAGACAGTAGGATATTCAAGGATAGTCTTGTCCAATAGCAAGTTTGAGGCCAGCTTCAGCTACATGAGACCCGTCTTTAAAAAAAAAAAAAAAAAAAAAAACTTTATCTCAAAATGGTTTGAATCTGATTAATGACTGGCTCCATGATCACTGGTATACCACTGGTATACCACAAAGAACAGATCTTCAGGAGCACCAGAGGAAGATACTTAAAAACAATTTGTCCCTGGGGCTGGAGAGAGGGCTCAGCGGTTAAGAGCACTGGCTGAACTTTCAGAGGTCCTGAGTTCAATTCCGAGCAAACACATGGTGGCTCATGACCATCTATAATAGGATCTGATGCCCTCTTCTGGCATGCTAGTATACGTGCAGAGCACTCATACATAAAATACAAATAAATACAATAATTTGTCCCAAAAAATAAAATAATTTGTGCCTCACATTTTAAAGTAAATGTAGCATGAGGGACATCAGAGGCACTTTATATTATTTTAGATTATTTATATTTATATTATGTTATATTTAGTTATACTTGTTAGGGCTCCTGAGTCTTCTTGGTATGTTATTTAGGTAAGGGTTTTACATAAAGGGTCCCACAGAGGCCACAGATAATGGGACCCCACTGACCATTGAGGTACATTTCCTGTATGTCCTGGAAGAGATGAGTAAGAGCTGTGTTTACAGAGCCCCAAAGAGCTCTGGTCCTGAAAGACATTCTGTGGAATATACTGTGTGATGGGCAGCAAAGTCCACATAGGGTTTTGAGCTACCTAGGGGGGTTGGTACTAGTTGGAGAGACTTCTGTCAGGGGTGCTGGAGTCCTCTGAGTATGTGTGGGTGCTACCTGATGTTCAAAGGACCCGTCTGAAAGTTCTGCTGGGTGATCTATCTGTCTGTAAGCACTGAAGCCAACACACTTATGCCACATAATTTGGAAACACAAACAATATTACACACTTTTCACAGATAGCAAAACTTACAAGAATATGATCATGTACAGTGAGAGGAGACTGTACTATGTTCCTAGGCTTTGAATGAGGTTTATCCTATCAAAACCCATGTGATAAGCTGTTGACCTGTGATGAAACTTTTTTTTCTTTTTGAGGCAGGGCTCATGATGTAGTCCTGGCTGGCCTGAAACTTACAATATAGATCAGGCAAGTTTCAACCTCCCAGGCACCTGTTTCTGCCACCAAATTCTGAGGGCAAAGGAGTGTGCCACCATACCCCGTGAAAGGTGATAAGGTTTTAAGATGTAAGTAAGGGACTAGGGATGTAACTCCATTGGTAGAGTGCTTCCTGGTGCACATAAAGTCCTGGGCTTGATTTCCAGCACTGCACAAACTGAACAGACAGGATGGCATACACCTGTGATTCTAAGCACCCTGGAGGTAGTAGCAGGATTCAAAATTTAAGATAATTCTTGACTACATACCGAGTTCAAGGCCAGCCTGGGTTGTATGAGACCATCTCAAAAAAAAATTAGGGTATGGGTATGCATCTTTAATGAAAGATTGTCATAGTACCATGGAGATGGACCTAGCTATACCTCAGAACAGGCTGTTTAAAAAGCAAGCCTTTCTCTTTGACACTTTTTGCCTTGTTTTGAGACAGGGTCTCACTATGTAGATGTCTTGGAACTCGCTGTGTAGACCAGGCTGGCCTTGAACTCACAGAGATTTGTCTGCCTCTGCCTCTTGAGTTCTGGGATTAAAGGCGTGTGTGTGTATATATGTGTGTGTGTGTGTGTGTGTGTGTGTGTGTGTGTGTGTGTGTGTGTGTGTGTATCCACATGTGAGTTTGTGCTCCTGTGAGTGCAGATGTCCTTGGAGTTCAGAAGAAGACACTAGATCCCCTGGAGTTGTAATTATAGGCAATTGTAAGTGTGGTGGGTGCTAGGAATTGAGCTTGGGTTCTCTGCAAGAGAAATATGTGCTCTTCACCACTGAACCATCTTTCTAGCTCCAATTCTGCCTTCTTAAACGCCTATCTTTCCAATTTCTACTATGAATAGAAGCAACACAAGGCCCACACCAGAAGTTGGGTAGATACCAGCTTTGAATCTTTGTTTTTTTTCAGATGTCAGAATTGTCAGCCAAAGTAAACATTTCATCTTTATGAACTCCTCAGCCTTGGGAAATTTATTATGTATATCTTATATATTTTTATGAAATATTATATATTTTTATAGCAATGAAAAACAGTGTTTGGGAATTTTACTGGGTTACTCACCACCTAAGAAAACCAACCCAGGGAACACTCAAACTCCTTTATTTGTTGACTGCTGTGTTATGGAAGTCTTGAATATGAATATAAACATCAGATGACTTCATCGCATCACATTTACATATCCATGCACACCATATTAAAATTGTATAATTTGCATATTTAAATACAGTTTTGATTATGCCTGCATAATTGAATGTCTATGTTGTGGAACACTGTTCTCCAGGTATGACGTGACCTTTGTCCTCTTGAAATCAGAGCAGCCATTACTACCCATGGGAGACCTTTAGGAAAAGGAGCCTTTGCTTGTGGGAAGGGGGAGGACTCACAAAGTGAGACCCAGTAAGAGATAGCCTGTGTAAGGCCTCATTCCTGGGGGAGACAGGTTTTCTTTGGTGGTGTGGCCACCAGTAATTAGCTCATACAATTAAACTCATTGGCTCACCAAGCTCAGCTGAATGGAAGCTTTTCTCTGGGATGATGTTGTACCATAGTTAGCATGACTAGACATGTGTTTATCTCTCTCCAGAAAAAGCAATGCGACAATATCTTATTATATATCACAAGTTACTATTCTTGCTATTACAAATACGACATTAAATTGATTTTTTTGAAATGGTATGTACAGTTAAATTATATAGTTTTTTATTTCATTTGAGGCTCTTACTGGGAGACAATGCATTTATTAATATAAAGAAGTGTTGGAGCCAGGCAAGGTGGTGCACACCTGTAATCCCAGCACTCAGGAGGTAGAGGCAGGTGGATCTCTGTGAGTTTGAGGCCAGCCTGGTCTACTTCCACACCTGTGCTCATGCAAGGAACCCTAATTAAATTTAGCATGTCACTGAAAAAAAAGTATTGCGCCAGGCGGTGGTGGTGCCAGGAAAGGCGCAAAGCTACACAGAGAAACCCTGTCTCGAAAAACCAAAAAAAAAAAAGGAGTGGGAAAGGGTCAGAGAGGGTCATGGGTGAATAGTATCGAAATGTATCATACACATGTATGGAACTGTCAAGGAAAAAAGAAAAGAAAAAAAACATGCAAGCAGGAGCCTGAAGTACTCTAAAATAGGCTGTGAGCACTGCACATACATAAAAGTAAAAAAGCCAGAAACTAAAAAGGTTTCTGAAGTGAATGCCCTCACTTATTGCAAGTTCAAAATCAGGCAAATGTGATTTATGCTACTGGAAATCAGAATTGGCATTTCTTTGAGGAAATAGCCATTTACTGTTTGGGTGGAGGGCATGTTGGTCCTGTGGACCCAGGGCTGCAGGATCTTCACAACACAGGGCAGCAACAGGATATCCAGGAAGAGTCCCAGTGAGGGCCCAGCATTGATGGTGTAGCGGAGACCAGGGGCCTCGAACCAGACCATTGATTGTGATGAAAGTCTACATGTAAAGATGTATGGATAAGGGTTTTACTACATGTGTGTGTGGTGGGGGGATGCTGCTGCTCTTCCAGAAGACTGAAGTTGATTCCCAGCACCGATAGATGGCTTTCCAACTGCTTGTAACTCCTGCTCTAGGGGATCCAATGCCCTCTTCTGGCCTCAGTAGGCACGCACACACACACACACACACAGAGAGAGAGAGAGAGAGAGAGAGAGAGAGAGAGAGAGAGAGAGAGAGAGAGAGAAGACAGAAAGAAAAAGAATGACAGAGAGAAGACAGACGAGAGACAGGATTAAATGGCAAGTCTATGGGTCCATAAGTATTTGTTGTATTATTCTTTTGACTTTACTGTAAGTCCAAAATTATATTTAAAAGTTTTTAAAAAAATCTTTTCAAAGTTTTGTCAGGGAGCACCAGGCCTGATTGCAGAGCTCAAAGTGCTGATCACTCCTTTCTCCATCTCCACAACTGTAATGTCAGTTCTCCTGATTATCAATGTAAAGAGAAGAACCCACGTTGTCTGGCCTGGCATGGTCAGGTCTTAACAATGGCAGGATGCTGAGGGCCCATCTCTAGGCTGCTTCCCTCACACAAGGACTTAGCAAAGTGGAAACTTGCTAGCGTTCTTGCTTGTGAACAGACACCTGACTTTTTTTTCCCATCTTTGCTCCAGGCTTCCTCTGGTTTAGCTTATTTACTACCACTTCTCCAGATCTCCCTAGCATAAACTCTGACCTCAGGGGTACCAGGTTCTGGACAGGCGCCTTGAAGGCTGTTAAGCCTGAAAAACTGGATGCCGATGCCCTGACCTGGACCCCCAGGAGTTACTGGAACTGCCAGTTGGTGCTAATCTCAAGTGACCAGATTGGAGCTGAGGTCTCCAGCACCCCCCACTCCGGGGCAAAGGACACATGTGAGTAACTCTGCTCCCCAGAATCAGAACAAAATGGGGGTGAGAAGCTCCCCTCGAGGTCCTTTGAATAATCCCCAGAAACCACAAACTTCTGGATTTAGTGCTGGGGCCAGACCTCCAAAGGCTTGGCTACCCCCAAAATGTTTTTTAAGCTTACCTGCCCCTGCCCAAAATAATACCATTACAGCTTCACTCTCCAGGGGAGAAATCATTTCCAGGCATTAGCTTCTCTGTAAGTACAGACCTCACTGTTGTGTGGGTCAGAGTTCACAAACTTGGATATGTGAAAAACAGAACGATGTCTTTGTTTTCCGTAAATGAATTAGATTTAGCTCTGAGCTGATGTTGCAGGAAGCTGGTGGGAAATTCAGCCCCTGCGTTCTCTTCAGTGATGGGCAAAGGTCTGGAGGTCTTGGCAGCTGCTCTTCCAGTTACTGACAGCCTACTGGCTTACCCGGCACCACGGCTCCTTTCAGTTTGGGGGTGCCATAGGGGTGATCACAGCTGAGATCCAAGGCAGTTTGCCCCCAAGTTTAGCCCCATATCTACCTCTAGCTCTAGGAAATCTGTTTTCTCTCCTCCTACAAGTCCCACTTTTCAAGATCCCCCCAATCCTTTTACAAGTGGGGAAAGTGGGCCTGGCAGGGTCTTTAATCCCAGCTCTCTGGAGGCAGAGGTAAACTGAGGCTAACCTGTCTTCATAGCAAGCAAGTTCCAAACCAGCCAAGGCTCCACAGTAAGATCCTGTCCTAAAATAAAATGAAAAGTTGGGAGACTGAGGCCCAGAGAACAGGTCATACAGCGGACAGGAATGATGGTGATAAAATCATCCCTTGAGAACGTATTACTGTGTGTTCCTTGGGGCACTTAAATCCATCCAAAGCCCATGTCTTCACTGTGAATCGAGAAACTCAAATAAAAGGATTTTGGGCACCATGGCAAGCAAGCAGGAAGTTGTGTGGGGACGTGGGTCTTTCTGAAACAGAAGACCCTCCTGATAGAGTGAAGAGGATTAGCCTAGGAGTCCTAAATCCCAGCTCTCCCGCCTGTTCACTCCAGCAGGTTTTGTCCCTTCGTGGCCTCCATTGTTATGTCTGTCTAATGGTGTCAACTTGGATGCTCACGGCTTCCTCTGGTTAAAGGAGTTATACCCCCAAACTTCACTCCTGGACTTTGGCAGCAGTGGTAACAAGGTCTCACTCCCCACTTTGCCAGGACCTTGGTAAGTAGAGACAAGGTAGGATGCCCTCCAGGGCCACACATGCCCAGCACCACCAAGAACTTGTAGTTTGGAGTAGAAACTGAGGGAGAAGAGGGGGAGGACCCTAAGTCCTCCATGAAAACCTGAGAGACACCCCCAGAGCTCACTGGCCCTAGGTGGTCCTCACAATGCCTGTCACAAGAGTGAAGTTAGGAGGAAAAAAGTAGCTGCCTGCTTACCCTCCTACAACCCTCAAGACAAAAACACCTGAGGTACAGCTAGGGAGATTTAGACTCATTTGCTGCCAGGCCCAGGCTCCAAGTCCATCCCACAGGTTGAAGGGGGTCTGTAAAGGGTCAGTGATGGTACCTGATATGATTGCCCCAAAGTTGCTTGTTTAGATAGTGGATTATGTGCCAGGTGATGACCAGTACTTTCTGAACCTAGGGAAGGGCTCTTTTCCTTCAAGCCAGCAGTCTTTGACCATTCTTAGACTCCTGGGGCTCCTATGATCCTCAGCCTGAAAGGAGAACCTCTACTTGGCATTAGTAGTCCCCACAGCCTGCGAGTCTCTGAGCCTTCCCCCAACCCCAGACCTCCTCTTAGTGAACCCATGCTGTGGGCAAGAGCTCCGGCTGCTCTGCTGCTGCATGTTCCCCACCACTGAGGCTTCCATCGCTTTGCAATGACGCTAGCTGCTTTGCTCTTCCCCCCCTGCTCCAGGAAATCTTCCCAGGCTGATGAAGTTTTCTCAACCCAGGCAGGATCTTTCTTGGGGACACTGCCACCCCACCAGTCCCCAGCAGGCATCCGTAATCATCTCCTTGCCAAGTCTTGATCTTTCTACTGGGGAACAAGCAAACTTTCTGCCAGGTCCTGAGGCAGGGCCAGCAGGGCTGGACCAAAACAGGGGGATGGAGATGTTTCCTAGATGAGGCCGGCCTGGCACGGGAGACAACTGGACACTAAATGACAAAAGGCTGCTCTTGGGAAGAGGGCAAAACCCCAGAGCAGGTCTGATTCCTTCCTGCTACCACTTTGTCTGGTTGCAGGCCTAGAGAGCCTTCCCAGAAACTGCGCCAGCAGATAACCCTGGGATGAGTGACATGTTTAGGACTGCACCATCTAATACAATCCCCACGGGTAGCCACATGTGGCTCTTGAGCACTTGAAATACAGCTCCTTCGAACAGAGAAAGTCCAGAAGTGTAAAACACACCAGATTCCAAAGGTTAGTACGGAAAATAATGTAAGGCATCTCAATAATAGTTTATGTTGATGACACATAAAAATGGGTCTGTTTGGGATTGAGTTTAAGTTAAAATAAACTATATTTGTATTCTCGTTGCAGTGGGAAGAATTAAACCCAGGGCTGTAGGTAACTGGGCAATTGTCCTACTACTGACCTACACCTCCAACTCTAAACTTTATTATTAAAATGACTTGTTTGACATGTGATTAGCATGCTTGAATTACTAGGTTCAATATCCTGCACTGAAACAAAAGACCATTTCCGGTTACATTTTTATATAGTTATAGGAAAATTTGAAACTACAGATGTGGCTCACATTATGTCATTTCAGTTTTGCAGAGTAGGAAACAAGCTTCAGAGAGCTTGAGCGACATGTTCTACAATGTCTGCCCCAGGGTTTGTGCCCCAAAGGGACAAATGCCCTCCCCAAGCCCTGCTGTGCCAGAACGTTTCATGCTCAGAGTCACCCTGCTCCCCTTCTCCCTGACTTGTGACAATCAGTAGTACATTCTGTGTTTGAGGGCAGCCTCAGAGCTGGTGCTGAGACCCATGGGTGTTACAAGGTCCCCAAGATGTCCAGGTTTTGTTGTCTGACCTTCCTCTCTGTCCTTGGCCAACTCCAGCTACAACTAAAGGGCCTCTGCTACTTCAGCCCCTACCAACCCGGCAACCGGCTCTGGTCCCTTCCAGGTTCCTCGCCACTTCACCTGACAGGAGCATCCTAGGGGGTGCAGGTCCATGGCTAGCTCAGTCCATAGGGCATATTCCCAGGTTTCTGCAGCAGCAGCTATAGTAGCAACCATGACATTGGGAGAAAGTTCTTTGTAACAAGAGCTCCAGGAGATGTTAGCTTCATGTCTGTATACCTGCTTTGGGATCCTGGACTCGGTTCCTCTATGAGATATTAGGGAGGGAAGCCTGTGGCCCTAGTCTGGACACAGATTCAATTATGCCTGTGTCCTACATGGGCCTGTGTCTCTGAGGCCCACCCTGACCATCCAGGAAAGGCTTCTCGGCTCTTGTGAGCAAGCAGAATCTGTCTTGTATCCTTGAAATGCACCAAGGATCTTGTTCTGGATGAAGAGTCAAGACCTAGTAATAGGTCCCTGGAGGCCAGGTTTGCTGGAGGCATTTGGGATCCAGCTGGGCCATCCCATTTGGATATAAAAGGGTCAGATTTTAGGCTGTGATTATAACATAAGGAGGCCACATTGGGTTTTTAAATAGTTTTAAATTTGAAAAATGAATTAAGAGAAAGGACTCGTGGAGTGAGAATTCTTGGCAGCCTTGGGATAATTACAAAACCAGCTCCAATTTTCCAAGTTCTTCAGAGTGCCAGGCCTGAGGTGCCACAATCCCCAGAAGGACTGGACAAGGTCTCAGGCACACCCATCAGAATTCAGCTGTCCTGCCACCTCCAGAAGGCCACCATCATGCCTCCTTACATCCAGATGCCCTGGTGTATAGCAAGAGAGAGGTCAGACAGATCTCCAGTGCTCTGCCACTGTCTTCATAACCTCGTCTATAAAATGAGGGTAATGGTAATTCTCAGACAGTAGGGAGGGGGCTGGACCTGTGCTCCAGGCCCTTTCTTACAGTTCATATTATTAGCTTTACTTCCCCTTTGCCAAAGCCACCTGCCCCTAACTGGGGAAAAGGTGCCTCCAGGCACCCACATACACAACCTTGGCTCCTGAAACCTGGAGAAAGAAGCCAACCTGAAGTCGGGGGGCGGGGGGGGGGCACAGCTGTGCCTGGCCCTGTGTCAGGCAGCAACTACTGAGGGCCCCCCCTTTCCTGTCCTCCCACCCCCACACCCCGCCAGAGGCGGATGTGCCCTGAGCTTGGGAAGAGGAGGTGCTACAGAGTAAATTCCACTCTTCTTTTTCTTTCTGCTCTCTGTCCCTCCCTTTCTCCCTGTCTTCTTCCCCTCTCTCCTTCTCTCTTTCTTTTTATAGTATTGTGGACTGACCCTAGGGCCAGTCCATGCTAGGTAAGTGAGAAATCTAAGCTACACCTCCAGCCCTGTTTTTAACTTTTATTTTTTATTTATTCTCTGGAAATGTCATACACGTATACAATGTATTTTGAGCTTATCCACCTCCTACTACCTCCCTCCAGTTTCCCCTGGGACCCACCAGTCCATCTCACTCCCAACTTCATGTCCTTTTTATTAATAGCTCACCAAGTCCCATTAATGTTGACCGCGTGAGGCTGGATGTAGAGCCATCACTGGATCATAAGCAACCTATCAGTGACCACATCCCCAAAGAAAAGTGACTCCCTCTCTCACCAGCCAACAACTGCCTATAGCTCCTCAGAGAGGGATGGTAGCTGGGGGCCCTCTCTTCTCCTTTTGCTTTCTATTTTGAGACAGTCTCCTGGGTTGCCAGACTGCCTCTGAGTCTGCCGTCTAGGCAGATCTTGAACTCCCTGTTCTGCTTCAGCCTCTGAAGTTGCTGGGACTCCACGCCTACCCCACCAAGCCTGGTAAGCTCCCTCTAGCCTTCCAGAACTCAAAGGTAGAGGCCCCAGGCCCAGAGGTACCCTGGCACCAGAAGTGCCTGTCTAGTATAATGAAAGTGACGAGAGCTAGGGATGTCGAGAACAGGTGCCCTGCCATCAGCCCCTGCCGGCCCTGCTCTCAGTCACTATCCTTCTCCCCAAGGTGTCTCCCAGCTGTCCCTCCCTCCCTGTGGCCAAACATGCACTTTTGCTGCACGGGTCACTATCCTGTGTCCCCAGCCCTTTATTCCTTGGTCCTTCCACTGTCTGCTGCCTGTCCAGCTGCCTCAGTGGGTCACAATGTTCACTGAGACTCTAAACCCCAATGTGAGCAGCCACAGGAACTCCCTGGTCTGGGACTGGAAGAGAAGGAAGTACTTCTGGTGTAAATTTAAGGGGACACTCATTTTCAGGTTTTGGAAAATACAAAGTTTAGGCCTAGATTTTGTGCCACCTTAAATTTTCCTTCCAGGCCTGGCAAATATGGGCAACTAACAATCAATTTCTCTTAGGATTCTGCCCCACCCTCTGGGGGCATTCTCTGGGGGGCATTCTCTGATCTCTTCTTTCTCACCTGTCCTCTGCTGTTCTCTTTCTCCTTGCTACTGGCCACTACTTCTTCCCCTCACGCTATGGGAATCTGTTCCATTTGTACACCTGTCGCTGCTGATGGCTCCTCCGTAGTCCAGGTCCTCCCTCCCCACAAACCCTTGCCCTATGGATTAGTCCTACAGTCACATTAGGCTCTCACCTGGGAACTTCACACCTGCTCTGTCCTCTACCTCAACCATGCTGTCCCTCCTTTCTGCCTTGGAACACTGGCTAGAATTCCATTTCTTCACCCAAAGAGAGAGCCTCTCCTTCCTTCTGCTCCCACAGCTACTGCTCAGGGCCAGTCCCTCCTTGACTCACTACCATTGGCTTCCCACAGCCCACGGCAGCCCTGGACAGAACATAGATACTCAGGTGGACTTTGTTCCATGAATAAATGGATTTATTTATTAGTACATGAATGGGTTGTTATGTAGGTGGCTTTGGTGGCTGGGTAAGGACAAAGGGAGATAGTATATAAGCTATAGCCAGGGCCTGCCCGTGGCAGCAGGTGGCTGGAGGAGGCCACATCACCTCCAGCATCTGGGTGCTATTTCAATGGCCTGGCAGTGAGGTGCATGTATGGCAGAGGCCTGCAAAAGAGGTAATGCAGTGGGCAGCTCTGCCCACCTCTAATTATTGCTTGAGTCTTTATGGCAGAGACAGCTGCCTACCCCAGGGAGCTGTGTCTTGGCCATCACAGTGTGAGCTCCAGTTGGGGCTGCCGACACAGCCAGCAGGGAAGACAAGAGGAAGTTCCCAGGGGTCTTTGGGTCTTGGGGGGCAAAGGCGGCCCAGGCTTGGACCCCTGCTCAGTTCCTGTTCTTTCAGCCCCCAGAGCAGCAGAAGGGTTCCCCCAACTCAAGAGTCTCATCAAGAACCCTCCAATGTGGCTAAGGAGCGAGCCAGCTGAAGGAGGGCCCAGAGCACCCTCAGGGAGCGAGCCTCAGATGGTTTGGTGTCCGCTGACATGGAAGCCCTTGGGAAGATGGTGCCCCAGTGGCTGGCTGGGCAGGTGGGAAGCTCAGGCCTGGAAGGATGCTTTGACCACTCGGCCCTTCAACGGCTGTGGTGGCCGGAAGTTGTTCACCATGTGGATCCTCTCATCATCCTCTGAGGTGAAAAGCAAGCTCCGAAATTTCTCCATCTTAAGACAAAAAGGATGGTCAGGGCAGGGATGGGTGCTCTTTTCCTCTATAGTCCCAGATGCTGCTCAGGGAGCTCTACCCCTCTGTTTCTCCTGTGTGGTTTCACTCTCCCTACCCTCAGTTGTCTGTTTCCAATGGGCCCCTGAACATGGAACTAGAAGGCTAGTTCCAGTCCTGTCTAGCTGAGGCATTTGGGCAATTGCAACTTCCTGACTGCAACACACTAAGAGTGATCCCAGGATCAGGCCTCTTCCCTTCTCGCCATGGCTGGGACCTCAGGACTGACAACCAAACTTACATCAATCAAAGAATCTTTGGTTTAGTAGTCAAAGATGGGGGTCAAATGGGAGGGCCCAGACCATATCCTGCTGGTTGGAAGTTACCCTGCCATGGCTGAAATCTGATTGCTCTTACTCCTGGAACTCTGGGAGAACTCACCTGCCTCTCAGAAATTCTGATGGGCTCCCGGAGCACAATCCAAGTAACACTCTCGCTGAGCGGGGGTGTGGTCAGAGAGCCAGGATAGGTCCAGTAGTGCCGGCTGGTGGGCAGGAGGCACTTGGGGTTGAAGTAGTTGAACTGAGCCTTGGTATCCTGGGCAGGATGGGAACCCAGGAATTAACACAGAGCTCCTACCGAGATCAGCCCAGCAGCTTCCTTGCTTGTTGCTGTCAGCAGGATTTGGGTCTGTCCTTTGACATGATGATGCAAATTGTGGGCAAATATCTGTGACCCCAAATGCCACCTCCCAGCCAGGGCCAGGCCCTCTTGTTTGCTTACATGTAAAAGCTGTGGCTTTGGGGGCTCTCTAGTCATCATTTTCATACCCATGCTTTTGGATGCCCTCGCCGGGGCTATGCAGCAGACCACCGTCCATATGATCAGTACTTTACACATACCCTACCAGGTTGTATGCTAGGCACCCATGGATGGTGAAGAAGACCCTCATCCTGGGTCTCAGCCAGAGGTGCTGCCAGAATGCAAAAGTGAGTGGGCCACTCCATGAGCCACCCTCACCCATCCTCTCTCCCCAGCTGGCCGCTCTAGAAAGGAACAGCAACCCCTGGTCTCACCTTAAACCGAACCATGTAGAGGGCATCTGTCAGGCGGTTCATGCTGGGGTGCTCATCTCCTGTCTGTCAGGGAGAGGACAGTATGAGCCTCCAATGCCTTCATTCTAAAACTAAGGGCACATGAGCCTCTCGTACCCTTCCCTGCCCTGGGAATCCACCACCTACCTCCAGGAAGACACCAACCACAGCCAGGCCATCAGGGGCTGCAGCTGCCTCCCCGAAAGTGCTGTACTTCTTGGCATTCCAGTGAACCAGATGTAACTGGAGAGGCAAAAACAAGCCAGGCCAGACCAGGGCTGAGTGCCTCCAGAAGCAGCAGAGGCATGAAATCAGTCTCCCCTTGCTCCCTCTGAAAGAGGTGGGGCTGCAAGCCTCCTAATCTCAGGATCCTAGGGAGCCCCAGAGAACAAAGGTAGCATCCATCCCAGTCTGGGTCCTTCCTAAAACTCTAAGATATGTTTAGGAGTGTGGACAGCATGCAGATGGGAAGGGGGTCTCTCCCAAAAGCCATAGGTGCACTTACACATGCTCTCCAGAGCCCTTGCCCCAGACATCCTTGAGCCCCACACTGTCCCATACACCCCCCTTCCTCAGGTAGCAGAGAGACGCAGCAAAAAAGACCTCACCTCACTGGGGAAGGACTTGCCATCCACCGTGTGCTCTGAGCCCACATCATGCTTCTTGCCCCAGTGGAAGTGGAGCTGCTTGAGACGATAGGGCCCTTCCAGGGGTCCCCCAGTCACCACTGTGGGTAGAAGTGGGATGTGGCAGTCCATATGGGAGAACACTCAACTTGGTGAGTTGGTAGTGCCAGGACTCAGGCAGTCCACATAGGGATTGTGTGTGTGTGTGTGTGTGTGTGTGTGTGTGTGTGTGTGTGTGTGTGACGTTGAGGATCAAACTCAGGGCTTTATGCATGTTAGACAAGCACTTTATAGATGAGCTACATCTCCAACCAAGGGCTCCATACTTTATCTATTTTGACCATGTTGGAGATTGAACCTAGGGCCTCAATGCTAGGCAAACACTCTACCACTGAGCTATATCTCTGACCCTTTTCAGACTTTTTTTATTTTGACATAGAGTCTTGCTAAGTTTCTAGGCTCAATATGAATTTATCATTGTCCTGCCTCAGCCCCCAGAGTAGCTAAGGTTACAGGCCTATACCACCAAGCCTGGTTAGGGGCTATAGTTTTCAGTGGAAAACCTGCTGGATAGGACATGGGTCTGTCCCACCAATTCCTACAGTCTGACCCTCAGTCTGGGTCAAGGCAGAAGGCATGACAGCCTACTGGGTAGCTGTTCTGATGGAAGGGGGATTTGCACTGGTCCCTCCTCCCAGCTCCTGCCAGACTTCCTGTAGCCTGGGCTCCTGCCTCTCAGATTCCTTGTTCCCACTAACAATAGGTCTCCCATGTCTGGGGCCCAGACCCAAGGCTGAGTTGGAACAATTATTTTGTCTGCTATCTTAGTAGCTCAGGAGGGACAGAATTTATTTTTGGATGAATTTTATCTTACTTTTATTATTTATTTATTTATTTATTTATTTTTGAGACAAGGTCTCACTGTGTAGCTCCAGCTGTCCTATAACTCACTATGTAGATTAGACTGGCTTTGAACTCACAGAAATCAGCTTGCCTCTGCCTCTGAGTACTGGCATTCCAGGAGAATGTCACTGTGCCTAGTGGGTCCTATTTCATAAAGAAGGAAAATGGGGCAAGATTACAAAGCGAGGCGCTAATCTACAGTGCCAGCCCATAGCTTCTGTGTCCCAAACTCCTGACCACTAACCAGGTCACATGGCTTCCCCACAAGCTGGCCCCTTGCCCAATCATGGTATTGCCTTGGAACAGGAGGCCAACCCCTGAGACAGTCTCGGGGCCTCCCAGGGACATCCCCCATACAAATGGCCTCTTTGGAGGGGCCCAGCCATGCTGATTTTGTGACGTTCTCACCTTGGTAGCTGGTGATCTAGGGCTACCCAGAAGGCCTCTTGAGACCGATAGAATTTCCAGCTGAAAAGAGATCTGTTGGTGGAGAGGCCCTAGCTAGGCCTGAATGTGAGCTCCTAGATCAAGTGACAGCTCTAAGCTCAGAGTTCTACCAGGTCCCTTCATGATGGGTGATCAGGACAAAATCCAGAGGCCCATCTCTGCTGCCCTGCCTTGTTTCAGAAACAGGCCGTCTAGGGCCATAGTACAGGTTGAAAAAAAAAAGAGTCAGGGCTGGGTGGCTCTCCACAGAATCCTGTCTGTGGTTGGGAGACTTCTGGGTCCATCTGTAGTGTTCCTCTCCTAGCAACCTACAGGATGGTGCCAGAGGGGCATCTCCTCACTCTATCTAGTTGCAGATACCCTGTTCACTCTGAACTCTCTATGTACTTTGGTGCTCTGTGGATATCAGCCCACTTGACCTCCAGAGTAACCTACAATGGGTGGTGGCTGAGTCCCATCCGTCTTCCTCTTTCCACTGGCTCCCTGGCTCCTTAGGCCTGACAGAGAAGTGGAGCCCCAGCTAGGCCTCTTATGTGAGCCTTCAGACAGTTCTACAGATACTCACTAAAGATTGTTGCCTACGGTCTCTACCTAGGAATTTATCTCTGAAACCTGGACTCTGGTCCTAAGGCAAAGAGGCATGTTTGAGTTGAACCTTTGAAGACTGTTCAAAGGGACAGCCATGAAAACTGCTCCTCCATAAACTGTCATCCAGGGTCATCTAGGGTCCCATGTTGCCTTTCTAAGGCTCTGGATAAAAGACTTTTCTTAGAGTTCAAAACAAGGTAATATATTGTCTCTCTTTTCTAAGGCTCTGCTAGGCTTACTTCTGCAGGAAAAACTATAGCTGAGTTTATTTCTTTTTTTTTTTCTTTTTACTATCCTCCCAAGGAACTTAGAGCTAAGCAACTAATGTCTCTCTTTCTATGAAAGGTGGGGCTTTCTTTTCTCTTGATTTTCTCTTTGACAGATAAAATCTCTTGAGTGCTTTCATTGAGTAGAGGGTAGGGAGAAGTAAAACAAAACAAAACAAAAAAAACAATATTTCCTTATATTAAAAAAAAAAACCCTAACAGGTTCTCTTCTTACCCCACTCTCTCCCTCAGAGACCTTGGGATGAGAACAAAATTTCTTCACTATAGAATATTCTTAAGGCCTCTGCCAGGGAACTTATCTTGAAATATTGGACTCTAGTCCTAAGGCAAAGAGGCCTAGGAAGGTACTAGCACAATTTCCTGCAGGCCTCACTCTGGTCCATGATGGTGAGGACCTTGAGGGTCATGGATGAGTTGCACAGACCTATAAAGCTGGAGCAGGTATGATCTGGACTACAGACTGCTCCTCCATAAGCGGTCATCTTGACCCCTTGTCCTGTGCCGGGGGCTCTGTGTGAGGCTGTTTCTAGGGTTGATATGAAGGGGTTCTCTGCTCCTGGAGGTCCCCTAGGCTTTCTCCCTTCTGCAGCAAGGACAGAGGTTTACTAAGCACTCAGATAACCCATCTGATGTGGGGGAGGGTGTTTTAGACTGGGTCACTAGCCCAGGCTGGCCTTGAACTCACTATGTAGCCAAGGATAAACTTGAACTTCTATCCTCCTGCCTCCAGCTCCAGAGTTCTAGTATGACAAGTGTGTACCACTGAGATGCAGGGGTTCAAACCCAGGGCCTCGTGCATTCTAGGCAAACACTGTAAAAACTGAGCTGTATCCCCAGCCCCAGATGGCCTTGTGCATGCTGGGTAAGTGCTCTTACCACTGAGCCTCAGTTATGGCAATGGGTTCTTGGTAAGACTAAATAATGAGAAGTGACCTGAATTCATTCATTCTTTCTTCTTTTGTTTTTATTTGAGACAGGGTTTCTCCGTGTATCCCTGGCTGTCCTGAAACTCGCTCTGTAGTGGATCAAGCTGGTCTCAAACTCAGAGATCTGCCTGCCTCTGTTTCCCAAGGGCTGAGATTAAAGGCATGCACCACCACCACCCGTCTGAGGCTGCCTGAGTTCTAGCATGTAGCCTGGCACACAGAACACCTCAATCCCCTCCTTTTCCTGTGGGAGCCTGGCCTGATCACAAGGAAGAGGGCTTGGCCCTAGGCCACAAGCAGGTCAGTGAGAGGCTGGGAGTGAAAACAAACATGATTTGGAGCTCTGAGAGGAAGGAGAGGAAGGGAGTTAACATTTCTTGAGCATCTGTTTTATGCAGGACTACAATCATCACATCGGGGTTTTCTCACTGCCCCCTCTATGACCCTAGAGAATACTATCACTCCATTTTATGCAATGAGAGACTGGGACTGAACTCTGGGCTTCACCACAGCAGGTAAGAGGTAGAGTTTAGATTCCCTACCATAGCAAACTGCCCCTCCTAAGATTGCCCCACCCACGGTGAGGGCATGAAAGGGATGAGGCCACTTACCAGTTTTGTCATCGCTGTCATTGAAGTCCACCTGGACAGAGTGACCATTGTTGGTGATGCTGAGGGACATGCAGGCCTCGTAGAAAAGCTCCAGTGGCTGCAGGCTGGGCGAATATACAGCCTGGCTGGATATGATGTTGATGGGTGACTGACGATCTCCCTGGGCAATGGGATACAGCTTGTGCCAGCTTGAAGGACCTATAGGTAGGTAGGGAAGGGTCACGGACTCGGGCCAGCCAAACTGTGGGCTGAGGGTCGCTCTGAGGGTGGGGAGGTACACAAGCCCTGAGTTCTAATCCCACCTCTGCCACTTCTTGATTCACTTTCCATTTCCTTGTCTGGGAATCAGCCTCCAAATCCCTCCCATTCCTTTCCCTGGCACTGATAGGAGCCCAGAGAAGCACTGGAGTGCAGGGAACATAACCCAGTCACAACCCAGAGGTGATTCCAGATAGTAAATCCACCCAACCCCCAGCAAACACTCAGGGAGGCCCTTGGGGATCTGAAGTCACTCTACTCTACCTGACCCAGTCAGGAATTTAGCCTCTTCCTGTACCCTGAGGAACTTAGTGCAAACTTGGCACTTGGAAGAAAAAATGCAGATCAACCTGGCTTTCCATAGGTGACATGTTTTCTCCTTACAACCACAACTTTATGAGGTAGAAACCAGCATGATGTTCATGCCATAGATGAGAAACTGAGGGTCAGTCATGCATGCTCACACATGCACACAGGCACTGGTAGAAACACGTAGTGTATGCATGGACTGCCTCTTCTTGCCTTCCCCAAACATGTGCTGACAGGTCCATGCAGATCCTCCTATGTACATGCGTGTATGCATGAAATATGCAGTGACCTGAACTCACCAGGTCAAGAAAGTCCGAGCTTTCCCTGCCCACCAGCCCTGCTGATTACATCTGACACATACATATATGCATCCTCATACATAAACACCTCCTATTGGAATCCCAATGAAAGGACCACAGCAGAACACATACCCATGCACACATACACCCAAGAGTGCACACACACACACACACACACACACACACACACACACACCTGCATGCACACCCACAGGCACCCACCACCTGCCTCCCAGAGGCTCCATCTGCAGTGGGGAGGCTCAGCATCTCCCTGGGGAACATCCTGAGATGCAGCCTATTTTTAGAGCTACTGCCGGCTGGTGCTTCTCCCCCTTTTTGGCTTCTTAAGTTTTCCCGAGAAAACAGCAGCAGGTGCCGACAGAGCTGTGTCCCCAATGGATGACTCAGAATGGTAGCCCAGCCCTACTGGGTTATTTTTGAAGCCCTGTGAGCGCTGCCGCATTTGGGCACCTCTGTCCTCTGTCCTTTCCTCCCCTGAGCTGGACCGCCCAGGTCTGAGTGGGTGAGGGGTAGGTACGTGAAGATCACAAGCTGTCCAGGATGCTCGAGGCACAGAGCTAGAGGACAGGGCTAGCAGGAAGGTTAGGAACAGGGCACTGGGACTACGGGGGTGGTGGTGGGGGGAGGGCACTTAAAAGCAGATCCAATGCATGCAGGGGAGAAGATGGTCTTTTATCAACCTGGCTTTTCTCCGCCTCTCTCTCCATCTCTGCCTGTCTCTGTCACCTTCTTTTACCTTGAATGTCTCTGTCCAGTCTAGTATGTCCAAATCGGAGGTCCCCCTGCCAAAACATGATCCTTTATTTTTCGGGGGGTCCCAAAGAGGACAGAACGGCAGCAACTACGGGATCCCCTCTGGTCAGTTGCAACTTCCTAACCCAGACAATAAATAGTCCAGGATGTTCACTCTCTCTCACAAAGTGACTATCCCTGGAAAAAGTGGAGCCAGAGGAATAGTACCGTCTCCAGCACTTGCTCCCCGCTCCACTTGCCCTGCCTGGGTTCCCTTCCTGACAGCCACGATCCTGGGTGATTAGCCTTCTCTGGGAAATGGAGAAGCCTTTGCTTGCCCCACACCCTATCTCTTTTTGGCAAGAAACACACCCAAAGGGAGCTGACCTGCCCCAGACCCACATTCAAACTGTCTGGCTCACTAGCCTCTTCCATCCTCCCTCTTCATGCTAAGGAAACTGAGGCAGAATGGAGGAGCGGTCCTCCTGGCTAGACCCAGTACCCATGGCCTCACTCATTCAAGACGCGCTGAAACACTCTACCCGGTATAGACACCCAGACGTTCCCGTGTGTCCCCAAGTGCCCTCCCTCTTTCCTCGCGTACCAGCCTGCACCGCAGCTCGGACACTCCAGCGGAAACTCTCTCGCGGGGATACAGAGCCCAGTTCCCGGGAGGTCCCTGCATACCCGCTGTGCGCGCTCCCCGCAATGACACCCGCGCATAGCGCTGCGACGCGGCCACCACCACCCACGCCCCCGTCGCCCTGAGCCACCTGCAAACGCTGCGCACGCCGGGGGAGAGAGAGTGTGGGGCCGGGTGGGAGCCAGCGCTGCAGTCCCGCGCTGCGCGGAGGCGGCGGCAGGGCGCGCTCAGCAATCCAGTGGTTCGCTGGCGGGCCCGGGGCGCAGCGCGGACTTTGCGCCAGGTCAGAGGAAGCAAGGCAGGGGTCGGGTTCTGGAGACTGTACAAGAGAGAGGTCCGGGTGGGTTCTGGAGCATGGGGCTTGAGGGTTCCGAAAACCTGGTCGGAAGCGCGGGTTGCAGCTAGCCCAGCTGGGTGAGAACCAGGGGTCTGCGCCTACCGTCGTCCTGGCCGTAGCCCCAACAGTGGTGGCCGGTCATGCCGCTGCTGTCCCCGCGGCGGTGTACCTGCCGGATCCGCTCCGTCCGCTCGCTCCGTCTGTGGCTCCGGCCCCGCTTGCTGCGGTGGAGCAGCCTCTTAAAGTGGCGGCAGGCGGGAGGAGCGGTTCCCCAGGGACCCGCCCCCCACCCCCCAACAATGCAGGAGAGGCTGGTCCTGCCCTGCCCCCACCCGCTCGCTGGCCGGTGAAGTCCCAAGTCGAGGTAGGAGGTCAAGAAGAGATAAGCCTATTCCTCATTTCTTATCGCCTGAGTCCCCACCACCCTCTTCCCTTACTGCCAGCACGTGTATGAACTCTGGGAAAGGAGATACCATCCATGCTGAGGACTACAGGACTTCACGTTGCATCCTCCACCCCAGGCTTGTCCCTGAGCAGTCAGCACCTGGGGTTTGCCCCCCCCCCCCAAATCCCCTGGAGTGGAAAAGAATGTTGCACTGACCAGCAAGTGTCCAGAACTGAAGCTTGGACCTGTTTTCCAGATGCTATGGTGGGGGCTGTGTCAAGCTTTAGGTCCTTTCTGTGATACAGACACCTCTACAAGCCACAGTGCTTACACCGCCGCTATATAACAGAGTAGGGGACTGAGGTAGGGAGAGGGGGGATGACTCACCCAAGGTCATCTAACTAGAGCACTAGGGGTTTATTCTCAGCGTGTCTCATTTCAGATCCTATGAGGACAAGGGGATCCTGAGGATATGAAGGTCTAGGCACCTTGGAGTAGATGTGAGGGCTGGGCACAGGATTGGCAGTCCTCAAACCCTTGGCCCAAGGGCAATTAGAGCCCTGAAGTAGAAGTAGAAGGCATCAGCCAGTGGCCTGGGAGGAAGCTAGACCCCCGAAGACATTATGGTAGAATCAAGTATGAAGTCCTGCCTCCCAGCCTCCCTCTTATTCTCTGTAGCTTTCTTCCTTCAGGGACTTTCTGCCTGTTTCTAAAGTCTGCCGTTTGTGCCTCCTGTCTTTGCCTCTCCATAGCCATCCATGCACCTGCTGGGCATTTAGGCCCGCCCCTTTGTTGTCAAGGTACCTGAATACCTGCCTTGGCCCAACATTTCCCCACCCTCCAGCCCTGGTCCTTGCTGTGCCCTCCTCCTGGTATGTCTTCTGTCTTCCACCCACGGACTCCAGTAGGTCCAATCTGATTCATCTTAGCGTGTGGCCTTGTGCCAAAGATAGGGCTTGTTTCTGGCTAGGCCTCAGCAGGCAGTGTGGGGAAGATAAACAGATGGGTGGATGGAAGGACAGGCAAATAGTCGTACCCAGGGCCCTATGCCCAAGAGGAACTGATGAACCATTTGTAGAATCTCTCTGCTGGTCAGATGTTGACCAGGGGATACTACTCTAGTCTGCTCTTGGTTGGCCTTGGGAAGTATATCATCTGAGAACTCATCTACCTGACCCCCCTACATGTCTGACACTGTCTCAATTTCTTCTTCCAGTTCCCCAGATAAAGATGTTTCATTGATGGATAGCTAGTTAGCTGGGCTGACTTCAGTGATTTGTTAGTTCTGTAAAGTTGCCCTGCTTTAACCCAAGAGCAGGAAGGGGCTCTCAGTACAGATTTGATCTGACCTCAGGGTAGGGGTCGAAGACTCATGTTCCAGATGAAGGGGGGGCAGGGGCAGGGGGGGGGCTATCTCCAAGATCAGCAACCATAGAGAGTCCATTAATATTTGTTTGTTTTTTTGTTTGAGACAGGGTTTCTCCGTGTAGCCCTGGCTGTCCTAGAACTGGCTCTGTAGACCAGGCTAGACTTGAACTCAAGAGATCTGCCTGCCTCTGCCTCCTGAGTTAAAGGTGTGCACCACCACACCTGGCAATTTCAACATTATTGAAGCTCTAGATCGCCAAGCCAGAGACACCACCTACAGATTGGCAAGACAGTGGCCTCCAGTGGAGGTATAGCATCCTGTCTCCTAAAGTGACCAGATACCCTTCCCCTGAAAGACTTACAATGCCCTTCAGGATCTGTGGATGGTACAGACTCTATTGACCCCTCCACTTCACAGCAGTTGAGGCTTTTTCTATATGTATTTATAATACTTAAAGAATGAAGTTGGGTGGCTGGATGGCTCAGTGGTTAAGAGCACTTGCTGTGCTTGCAGAGGACAACAAGTTCCCAGAACCCACTGTCTCTACCTCACATTCCAGGTGATCCAACACCCTCTTCTGACCTTTACAGGCACCAGGCATGCAAGTGTATACACACACATATTTGAAGGTAAACTATTCATACACATAATAGGAAACGAGATAAAATAGTCTTTAGAAAGAATAAAATGGGGGGGGGGCAGGGCTAGAGAAATAAGTCAGTGGTTAAGAGCACTTTGTGGCTCTTGCAAAGAACCCGGGTCTGATTCCTCGCACTCATACGGCAGCTCACAACAGCCTGCAACTCCAGTTCCAAGGGGGATCTGATGCCCTCTTCTCCCTTCCTCAGGCACGAGGCATACAAGTGGTACACAAACATACGTGCAGGCAAAACGCTCATACACATAAATAAAATAAATGTTAAAAAATGAACAAAACTGGGATGCTTCACATCGATATGCATCCAGTACCACCTGGATAGTAACCCAGGGGAGACTTTTTTGCTCCATTTTACAGATGAGCATAGCAAAGCTCAGAGAGGCTGAGTGATGGGCCAAAAGTTCACAGCGAATGACAGCGCGAAGATGAAAATCCAGGCTGTTGGGTTCCTCATTCAAGCCCTTAAAATCACAGCAAGGAGAGGAAGTGGATTCTACATTTGTTTCTCATTTGTATAGACATGTGCAAGGGGTTAAGGAAAGCAAGGGAGAATGTTGTATAGATTCGAGGGAGGAGACTGGAGATGGGAAGGGTGAGGAGGATACAAAATGCAGGTGGAAAGTTACTTTACTAACTAGTCCTTTGCACTTACAAGGACTAGAGTACACACAGCGTACTACACCAAGTGAAAGCTCCAAATGCTTTCTCTCCTGCAAGTCATTCTCAGAAATTTCCTCCTAGTTCTGGGAATTTAGACAAGTACGAAGATCCAATGACATCTGCCTTTTGAAGTGAAGGCCCAGTGGCCCCTGCAGCCCACTCAGGTCAGCCTGGGGGAGACTGTGCCCCATTCAGACACCTCCAGTTTCAGTTACATGCTCTCTTTAAAGCTGAATTGGTTTCCCTGTTTGAGAGTTTACTCTTTGGTCTCAAAGACAGCGATGGCTTCTGGTTTTCACTATTTATGGTACAGGGGATAAAGGATGTGGGAATATGAGAAAGGGTTGAATTAAGAGAGTGTGGGCATCTTGAAAAGCCATGCCTCACTTATCACACACCAGATCTCACTTCCCTTCTCCAAAGTACTCTAGAAGAGAGTGACAGGGTTGCCCTGGCCTCACCCATCTTCCAGGGATCTCTGTGGACATACATTGAAACAACAGATGCCCAATGCTGCGTCAAGATGCAGAATAATGCCTCCATCTCACTCTTCGCTATATACAGGGCTTGTGGGCCAGCCTTGAGTCTTTACTTTTAGTACTAAAAAGAATTTCTTGGATTTGATCCATAGCAACACACACACACACACCACATACAGTCCCAATCAAGTATGAGTGTATGTGTATATATATATATATATATGGTGCGAAGTAATGGGCTTGGATGGTAGGCACAGAAAAACCCCGCAGATGTTGTTTGTGCTCCCAGGAGCACAGGCTTTGTGACCTGGAGCAAATAGCTTCACCTCTTTGAGTCTGAATTTACATTTTCTTTATTTATTATTTTATAATACAGGAATAGAGAGCCTAGTAGGCCAAAAGATGGTCAGATGAGATATTAACTGTGACTTCTGGTACCCAGGATGCAATTCTCTGTCTCTAGGATTTCTACCCTTTCCCCTTTTGTGTAGTTTGTTGGAAAATTTAAAACCCCAAACATTTATTTTCAAATTACAGAGACACATCTCCACTGCAGAAACTTTGTTAGACTCAGGAAAACACATGTAAGAAAACTGAAATCACTGTGCTATCTCTCCCCAAGCATCACCACGGCTAAGACTGTAGTGACTCTCAGGCCAGGCTTTTCTACTATGCATAAACAACCAAGATTATATATATAGCCTTGTCACCAGCCTTTTCACTCACTGCCCTAAGTAAGCATGTCCCTGCTCGATTAGCCTTGGAGAACTTCATGCTGACTCTTCATACATTGCTCTGGTATACCTTCCAGTTTTCAAAACTGCAAATAATATTGCACTGAACATTCTTATTCATTCATCTTTGTGTGTGTGTGTGTGTGTGTGTGTGTGTGTGTGTGTGTGTGTGTGTGATGACTCCTTAGGATAAATGTTGAGAAATAAAATTACCAGGTTAAATGATAGACATATTGCCATGTATCCTTTTAAATGAGTTATTATTGTGTGTGAGAATGCTTTTGGGCATGTGCCATGGCATATATGTGGAGGTCAGAGGACAACTTTTGGGAGTCAGTTCTCTCCTTCTACTGTTGGTTCTGGGGATCCACTTCAGGTCACAAGGCTTGGAAAGCACTTTTCCCTGGTGAGCCATCTTGCCAATGAAAGTAAGTATGTGTGTATGCAAGCACGTGTGTGTGTCCAGATGCCATGCATATGTGTATAGGTCAGAAGACAGCTTTCAGGACTCAGCTCTTTTTTTTTTAAAATATTTATATATTTATTACATATACAGTGTTCTGTTTGCATGTATGCCTGCAGGTCAGAAGAGGGAGCCAGATCTCATTACAGATGGTTGTGAGCCACCATATGGGTGCTGGGAATTGAACTCAGGACCTCTGGAAGAACAGCCAGTGTTCTTAACCACTGAGCCATCTCTCCAGCCCCTCAGTTCTTTTTTTTCTGCCATGTGGGTCCTAGTTATCAAACTCAAGCTGTCAAGTTCAGCATTAAGTGTCTTTACATGCTAAGTCATCTTGCTAACCCCATTATTTATGATGTGTATGTTCGTTTGTTTGAGACACAGTCTCACTGTGTAGCACTGGCACTTGTTATGTAGACCAGGCTGGCCTTGAACTCACAAAGATCTGCTTACCTCTGCCTCCCAAGTGCTTGAATTAAAGGCATGCAATACCACATCCAGCTCCCCAATAACATATTTTAAAGTGTAGAAAATATAGTGGGGTCTGGAGAGATGGCTAAGTGGTTAAGAGCACTTAGCTGTTCTTCCAGAGGATCTGGGTTCAATTTCTAGCACCTACACAGGGGCTCACAAGCTTCTGTAACTGCAGTCCTAGGGGATCTGATGCTCTCTTCCAGCTTCCAGCAGTTCCTGTACTCATGTGGTGCACATAAACTCACTCAGCCTCACACACATAAATAAAAGTAAATAAATAAATGTATAAGTATTTTCCTTTATCCTTTCATTCAGCAAGCATTTATCAAACACTTTGCAAATGTTAAGTGGGGGCCAGTTGTGACGGATATCACTGTGAATGTTATAGGCGCACTGTTGCCTCAGGCTGCTTATGAGGTTAAGGAGAGAGGCAAGAATCAGACAATGAGCATGTGGTGGAGAAGGGCAAAGGTGGACAAGGGCAGACAGGGAGGGCTAGTGGTCAAGCACCACAAGGTATGCTACTTTCTTCTTTCTTGGCGGGTCTCTCACAGATCATAGGCTATCTTCAACTTCCCCTAAAACTATAGACCCAGTGTCTCTGGGTAGAGATCAACAAGGGTGGATGAAATAACAGACTTGAATTGGGTCTGGTCAGAAATGTCAGGAGTATTTGTTTCTAGTTCTGAAGTTGGGCTATTTCCCTCTCCCATTCCAAGCCTATTCTCTGTGTGTAAAGCAGGTTGCGCATGTAAAAGCCATTAAATGTTAGTCTTTTCTGTCAAAATTATAAAACTTTTGTTTACAAAAAAATAACTAAAATATTTTTATCACCTCCACATTGTGAAACCTCTATGCAAATGTTTTAACCCCGTCCCCCTCACACACAGGGTAAAGCTTGCTTCTGCAAAGGCCTGTTTCAATCTTTTAATTTAAGTGACTAAAGTTTCAGACCTCTTCCTGATTTCTTTCATTTCGTTTTCACCAATTCCTTTAACACTGGCATATCTCAAGGGTTGGAGAGAAGGCTCAGCGATTAAGAGCATGTTGCTCTGCAGAGGACCTGAGTTCAGTTCCCAGCACCCACATTGGATGGTTCATAACCACCTGTAACTCCAACTCCAGGGGAATCCCATATTTCTGGCTCATATTTCATGCACTCACATGTGAATACACACACATATACACATTAAATAATAATTTTTTCTTAAAGGAGAGGCAGCAGGATGGCTCAGGAGGTAAAGGCTCCTGCTAAACTGGAGGACTTGGGCTTATCCCTGGAACCTGCATGGAAGAAGAAGGGAAGTGACCTCTGTAAGTTGTCCTCTGTCCTCCACGGGTGCACCATGACATTCTTGCACACACCCTCATAAATAAATATGAAAAGATTGTAAGAAATGCATGCTCTGAGGTATCTTTTTACAGATACCAACAATACAATCCTTCTCACAATCATGCATTCACAGGCTGTACAGCTCCCCTTCCCCCATCTCATGTAGTTCATTTCCAATCACATTTGTGTGCTTCCCTTTCCTGGTGCCATTGTGCCTGAGAGGCTATGTAGTGAACTTTCACCTGTCACTTTTGACCTTCTCACATTCCCTGGGTGTATTTTATTATCTCTCATGTTTCACCTGTCTAACTGGAGATGGAAATGTGACAGCAGACGCACATAATGAGCTGGGAAAGCCTCATGCCTTTCTCTCCCACCAGTTGGGGTCCATAGGGGCTGGGAGGGAAGTCATGGCAGGGTGTGCCCTCCCTTCAGTCCTGACGCCGTGCCCAGGGGAAGTGCATTTATCAGTACTGCAACATTACTGTCAAACTGAGCCACCTCTTCTGTCCCTTCCCCCAAGCCCGTGGCTGGAGGGAGTGTGTGTGAAGATGTACACTCTTCATGGTGCTGGGATGGTAATCTCAGGATGTGCAAGAGGATCTAGCAATCATTAACCTGGAAACCCCAGGAGAGACTGGATACAGCGGAAGGGAATCCTTATTTCTGTCCCCACTTGTCGCCAAGCCTCTTGATCCTGTCTTCAACTTGCTCATAAACTCCTTCCTTAGCATTGGCCACCACAGGACAGTCATCCTGTGCCACAGAGCAATTGCAGCTTTACATTTCTTCTTGGTCATGGTCTTCATAGCCAGCCCCAGCAAGCAGTAAACCTCCCAATCCTCTTCTCATTTGTTACCTTAGGGACAGGGTTTCTCCGTGTAGCGCTGGCTGTTCCGGAACTCTTTGTAGACTAGGCTGGCCTCGAACTCAGAGATCCACCTGCCTCTGCCTCCTGAGTGCTAGGATTAAAGGCATGTGCCACCATCACCTGGCTATAAGAAAACTCTTACGAGATGATACTGTTCCTTCCTGTTCAAAACATCATTCCATCCCTTCACCACAGGGAACATTCTTGGAGGGAAGCAGTGGGGTGGGGCTCCTCTGTCTACCCACCAGGGCCGCTTCTCTATGTAGGAGAGCCACCTTGGTAAGTGTGCTGGAGTACTGTCTCTATTAGCCGGCCCTCAGGAATTGTGAACTCACGCAGAAGAGAACTGAGGTTTATCATTTACCTCACTGATAGGAGCCACTGGCTTTGTAGTTTGAAGCAGGTTCTCAAGGTGTAGGCTTGCCTCGTGACAGGAGAGAAGAAATGGGTGAACCAGAGGAATCATAATGAAAGTTGTCCGTACAAGACCTTTTTGTGAGTCTGACCCTCTCTGTATTTAAAATCTCAGTTCAAGCCCGGCATGGTGGCACACGTATTTAATTCCAGCACTCGGGATGCAGGTCTTCTATGTGAGTTCAGGCCAGTCTGGTTTGTAGTGAGTTCCAGGCCAGCCAGGGCTACATGGTGAGACTAGATCTCAAACAAGCAAAATCTTATTTTAAAAATAGGAGAGCCATGCATTTCCATTGCACAGGTGAACACACTGACGGTTTGAACGGGAAAGAGCCATTTTCACAATTAGTAAGCGATTTAAATCCAAGTCGGCTTGATTTAAAAGACAGAGTTCTCCGCAATTACAGCAGGTACTGAGAAACATACTACGCTAGACCCAACCTCCCGGTGACGCGTGCGCAGGCCAGCGGGAGCGCCCCCTACTGGCGGCGCGCTGAAGGCGGTGGTCGACGAAGGGCGCCTAATGCGCCTGCGCGCAAGTGAGTGGGTGGCGGCCTACTACCTCGGCTTTGCTGGTCGCTGGGAGGGCGGGCAATGGCGCAGCAGGGGAAACTACTCAAGGAGCAGAAGTACGACCGGCAGCTGAGGTGAGCCAGGGTGTCCGAGTGAGCGAGCCGGCGGGTCTGCGGGCTCTCCTGAGGCCTGCGGGGCCTAAGTGCCTAGGCGGCGTGGGCGGGCCTCTCTCAGGCCTTACGCTGCGCCCGGCGGTGCGGGACGTGGGGAGCCGGCGCACTGGGCTCCGGCCACTGGCCAGAGTGCTCGGCGGAGACCCGGACGCCCCTTCCCGCAGGGCCGCGCCAGGCTGTGCTCGGTGTCTCCGCGAACCTGGGCTTCACGGAACAAGGGGGTCGGGAGTACCCCATCCCGACCGCAGTGTGCTGCGCCGAGTGTCTGGTATTGTGCCAGCGCTGTCCAATAGAAATGCACGATGCTAGTTTCATGTGAGCAATCTGTGTTCGTGATTATAATTTTTACAGTAGGCACCTTTAAAATAAGTTAAAAGAAGCCAGACGTGGTGGCCGGAGCTCGTTGGTAATCCCAGCACTCGAGAGTCTGAGGCAGGTGGATTGGAAATGGGGAGCCAGCCTGGGCTACATAGGGAGAACCTGGGGATGGGGAGAGTAAAAAGAGACAGGGAAGTAATTTTTGCTACTACCAGTAGCTCCCCCACGCCCCTTTATTTTGAGAAACGGTCTTAAGTAGCCCGGGCTGGCCTTGAACTCAAGCATCTATCTCCCAAGTGCTGAGATTGCAGATGTTCTCTGCTAGGCCAGGCTCAAAAATAAGTTTTTGCCCTTCCACCTTTTTTTCCCCCCTTCTGTCTTTCAACCTTGAGTGTCCTGAAACTTGCTGTGTAGACCTGACTGGGCTCAAACTTGCAGCAATCCTCCTGCCTCTTTGTCCCAACAGCTGAGATTACCGCTGTGGACTGCCACATCCATTTTATTAGGTGCTGAGGATGAAACTCTGGGCATCATGCATGGTTGGCAAGCTACCAAACTGAGCTACATCCCTTCCCCTCGCCCCCGAAACAATTTTTATAATGTTTTTAACGTAGCATGTCTAAAATATTACCATTTCAACGTTATCATCGTAAAAAGTTACTAAGCAGTTTTTTTGTTCACACTGTCTTAAAAATCAGTTATTCACACATAAAGAATGTCTTAATTCATGCTAGCTGCGTTTCTAGGACTCAGTAGCCATTTGTAAACATCTTAACGGACAAGGCATATTTAAACCATCAGGTGGATCCTTCAACTACTTCCCCACCCTTGCTTCCCCCACCCCATACCTTATTTATTATCTTCTATGTGTTGAGTCCGTGCAAGTTAAAAAAGTGCTAGCCACCACCTCTCCTCTCAGGAGCTCCCACGATACAGTCCGTCCCTAAGGATGGGAATTTCCCTTTGTACTGACAGCCTAGTTAGTACTGTATCAGGGATTCAGGCACTTTGTTTGACTATCCTTGAAGGCAGAGGTTCTTTGATACAGACAGGGAAACTTAAGACTTGTAAAAGGTAACTGGCGCCGGGCGGTGGTGGCGCAAGCCTTTAATCCCAGCACTCGGGAGGCAGAGCCAGGCGGATCTCTGTGAGTTCGAGGCCAGCCTGGTCTACCAAATGAGTTCCAGGAAAGGCGCAAAGCTACACAGAGAATCCCTGTCTCAAAAAACAACAACAACAACAAAGGTAACTGGCCCAAATTTATGCATGTTTTCAACTTGGGGCCGTCTAGCTTTTTCACACTCATCCTTTCTCCCAAGTTTCTAGAGAGAGAAAGACAGTAACATGACTGTAACTGTTATGAGGTCTTATATGCTCTTGTAGTTCTTGTGTTTTGGGTGTAGGCAGAACCATAGGCAACAAAACTGAGAATATTTAAGGTTACTAGATACCAGAAGAGGATTTTTATTGAGTCCATTCCTTGAAGTACTAACTTTTATATGTCATAAGAAGAACTGCTTCTGGCTTTAGAAGGGTCAGAAGGAAACAGAAACAAAGTTGGATGGGCAAGTAGCAGCCAAGATCAAGGACTGGTTCTCAGGCTAGCAAGAAAATGGATGCACCAGTACTCTAAGACTCATTCTCCAAACTATGCAACTGTTTATTAGCCAGATAACACCGTGTGCCCCATTTCCGTAAAAAAGAAAAAGTCTGTTTCTGGCCTGTGTGGTTTTTGCAGGTTATTCCTCCATTTGACAGCTATTCCGTGATCAGCTCTTTCTTCTAAGCCAAGCCCTGTGCCAGCAGCGTGGTCTGGGACCCTTTAAAGTGAAGAGATAGATGCTCAGTAAATGAAAGCTCAGATGGTGCAGTTTGTTGGGATGGGCTCTGTATTGGTGACAGGGAAGGAATGTCAGAGTCTTTCTTAGTCCTCTGGGCATCTAGTAGTATTTGGCTGGCAAAGGCATTTTCAAATAATTTGGACTTCCCCATACTTCCTGTTCTGAAGAGAAAATAGTAGATTGGGGGCCCAGAGAGATGGCTCAGTGGTTAAGAGCACTGACTGCTCTTCCAAGAGGAACCAGGTTCAATTCCCAGCACCCACATGGCAGCTCACAGCTGTCTCTAACTCCAGGATCCAACACCCTTACACAGACATACATGCAGGCAAAACACCAATGCACTCAAAATAAAAATAAATCATTTTTTAAAAAAGAAAAAGAAAATAGTACATTGTTGGTTGGTTGGGATTTTTTTGGGGTGTGTATTTATGTTGAGGAGTGGGGGAGTAGAGGAGACCAGATTGGCCCCAAAACCATGGTACGTCTGTGATCATGAACTTGTTAATGATATACCAGTATCAATCAGGTCATAACACATATTTCTAATTCTTATTATACCTGTGTGTTTGTTAATGTATGCATTTTTTAATCATTCTATTAGAATATTCAATAGCTATTTTACTTTATAGCTTTTATATATATAT
>CABHPQ010143250.1:11454-40837 GCA_902168405.1 Peromyscus aztecus | reverse complement strand
CTTTCCTATTTGTGGAGGCTTTTCTTTTGGTTGACTACATTCTTTGCCGCAAACTAAGTACTTAGTTTGCGGCAAAGAATGTAGTCAACCAAAAGAAAAGCCTCCACAAATAGGAAAGATATCTACATATCATGTATCTAATGAGGCCCTCGTATTCTATACAAAAAAGAAAGCCCTACAATGCAATAGCAACAAAATAAAACTGCCACAAATATCTGCATTATGCATCAAAGGTAAATAGAGATCTTTCTGAAGAAAACATAACAAAGACCCAACAGGTAAATATTTCTCGGTATGCTATTAATCCAGGCTACTAGAAGCAGATAATGATAGTGGACAGGAATTTTATTGGGATGATTTAAAAATTGTTAAAAATTACCTTCATAGAAAGGAGCAGATATTCACCACATGAGAAAGAAGGTATTTGTGAAAATAATGTGTTGTAGTAATATGAGTTATTTCAGAAATCATCTACTTATCCACTACAAAAGGGGAAAAATCCATCAAAATGTTTAAACCTGAATACTAATTACTTATGTATCCTTTGTCACAAGTCACGTATCTTTTATTCCCAGGAGTGAAACAGTTAGGTATTGTGGTAGTTTTATTTTTAAGTATTTGAAGAACATCTAAACTGCTTTTTGTATTGTCTGTATTAATCTTCATCCCTTAGGAAGAGTTCATAGGAGTTCCTTTACTTCTAAACTCTTTCTAGCATCATTTGTCCTATCTCTTAATGAGATCCGTTCTGACTAGGGTGAGGTAGTGTCTCCCAAGTAGTTCTAGTATTTCCATGATGACTAGGGATATTGAATACTTTTGAAAATAGCTGCTGGCAGTTTGCATTTCAACTTTTTAGATATATTTTTAAACAGTTTATACAATTCGTCCATCTCTTTGTAGATTGGCAGTCTTACATTTTTGATATATAATATCTACAGTCTTTTTTGCAAACCCTAGATAATAGCCCCTGGACTGAAGCATAGCCAATCAAGCTTTTCTCCCGTTCTGTGGGCTGATCATTTCCTTTGCTGTGCTGAAACATACCTGTCATGCAGCCCCACCTCTTGGTAAGCAGGACCAGTCTCTGTGCTGTCCGTGTCTGTTCACAAAGTTCTTACCTAACATAGCATCTTGAAGATGATTCCCTGGGTTTGGGGTTTTATTTTTTCCTTCTTTTTACTGTTGTTGTTTGTTGTTAGAAATTCCAGTGTTTCAAGTTTAAAACAAGGTCTTTGATCCATTTTGACCCATTTTAAATTCATTTTTATACTAGATGAAAGATATTAATTAATTAAGGTGGAAATCTAGTTTTGCCAGCACCATTTCTGGAATGGGATTTTTTTTACAACGTATATTTTTGTCATTTGTCAAAAATTTAGTGGGTATAACTTTGTGGGTTGATTTCCTGGGCCTCCATTATACTCTTTTCATCCACCAATTTGTTTTTACACCACTACTAGGGTGTCTTTTTGGTGAACGGTCTGTAGTGTAATTTGAGGTGGAGTATTGTGGTACCTCTAGCTATGTTCATACTCCTTAGGATTGCTTTGACTTCTGTCATCTTTTGTGGTTCCATAAGAATTCTTGGATTATTTTTCCTAAATCTGTGAAATATAACATCAAAAATTATATAGGTATTATTTTAACCTTATAGATGAATTTGTATGCTATATCCATTTTCATAATATTAATCTGCAAATTCAGGTGTGTGTTAGTTTAACACCCTCAACGTTAGTGTCTTTGATTTCTTTTTAACAATGTCATGAAGTTTTCATGATATAAGTCTTTCTTCTCTGGCTTGATATATTCATAGACATTAAAAATTTAGAGTAACTCAAAATAGATTGTTTTTCCTAATTGCTTTCTCCAAGAGTAAATTTTTTTTCTACTTGAAATATTCTATTTTTATATTGATTTTTGATTTTGCAACTTTAAGTGTTTATGAGATCTAAGCATTTTCCACTACATTCTCTATGGTCTTTTAAGGAAAGAATCATGTTGTCTGCACATCCTTTCCTATTTTATCCCCTTCATTTTCTTCTTCTTTAATTGCTATAGCTAAGACTTTGAGTACTTTATCAAATAAGAGAGGAGAGAGTGGACATCATTGTTTCATTGTTGATGTTACAGGAAATGCTGTCATCTTACCTCTATGTACTAATGTTGGCTACGAATTTGCTGTACACTGCCTTTATTATTTTGATTTATGTTCTATTCAGTCCTACTTTCCAAGACTCTTATCATGAAGGCGGGTTCAACTTTACCAAGTGTCATTTCAGCATCAGTTGAAATGATTATGTGGATAGTATCTTTAAATTTGTTTATATGCTGTAATACATTTATTGATTTACATAATGTTGAACGAACGAAATTTTCCTTTCTGACATGAATCCCACTTGTTTATACCATATAATCTTAATAGATTCCTGAATTTGGTTTATAAATATTATATCCTGGGGCTCATATTCATGATCCTAACTGCATCAAAGTTCTCTAGGAACTCACATAATTGAATATTTTAAGCACTTTGGATTTAGTTTAATATAACATACTTCCATACATACCCAAAAGTAGGGACTACCTTCAAATTCATATTGATTCAATATTTTGTACAATAGAAAGAATACAATTTGCCTTTGTATTCTCTTGTTTACACATTTATATTCTATATAATTGGGTGCTTTTGTCTTATAGGCATTGTGTAATACTATTTTCATCTTCTGGTATTATTGAGCAAAGCTGAATGAAGTAGTACTTGTGTTTGTCTTTTGACTAACAAGATTGTATTCATATGTTTCTGTAGGTGCTCATGTTAAGTTGTCAGTGAGATTGTCCCCAAATCTCCATTGCTGAGACATCCTAGCTCTCCTTATTCTTCACATTTTATCTTTTTCACAAATCATTTTCTGCTTGAAAGAAAGTGCAGTTATCTTTCACACTTACCATTTATCACACTTACCCAGAAGTGTGAGTTCCAGTTCTGAGTAGATACTGGAAGATACTTACTTTCATCTTACAGCTTCAGGCAAACTTTCAAGTACTCTGACCCAGGTATTTTATTAAGGGTTATCAACTCAATTCTCAATTGGGACTTTTTCCAGACACTGCTAATACTGAAGATTGAGAAGTGAGTCTAAGCTGGGAATGAGGATATAAGAATAAAAGCCAATTCTTAGTGAACATGTGTAAATACTTATTCTTGCTGAAGGTGAGGTGATAGACAGTTTAGAATAAAATAACAGAAGAATGGGTAACTATTTTAATTGATGCTTGAAGGGCACAAAGTACTAGGAGATCATCTTATGGACAATTTTGTTCTTATGCTTTGTAATATAAAAGAAATATCGAAGTTGCAAATATAGCACAGACTAGCTATTCCTCCTCCCTACAAAACTGAATGTAAAACTTCGTGATATATGGTAACAGCACTGCATCTTTTCACCCAGCTCTCCTTTATCATAAATAAGTGTTGACACAGTTTGGAAGTGAGGTGCAAGTCTCACATGAATGTCATTTGTTGTCAGACATCAGGAATTACAGAGCACCCTGCCTATGTTACAATCTTCCCACCCTGTTGATAGAGAACAGTCAATCAGTCACACAGGTCACCAATCTGGGGAATGAAGTAACTGCATTATTAGGCCAGACCTCCCTATCAGGTCTCATTTTCACAATTGTAGTAGTAAAGGGAGTATATAGCCTAAAATCTGACAAATCAAAGACTTCAACATCCTCTATGCTCTAATTTCAACAGGACATTTAGCATCTGTCACCTCATCTTTTTTAACTGTTCATCTATATGGTTTGATTTTCCATGAAATTAACACCAGGAGGAGCAGCAATCGGCCTTATGTCTCTATCTGTGAACATTGGAAGTCTACACTGGATGTGTGTAAGTCACTCTCAAGGTCAGACCCTATCAGATATTGTCTGGTCTTCCCTCCTTTTTAGATCCTTCTGGGAACTGCCTACAAGTCAGACCATTAGGCAGATATTCCTAAGAATTTCAGTTCTGCTATAATTCTGTTGTTAAAACAAGGACAATGAGAATGACTTCTGTAACCTTTATTGACCTAATATTCTGAAACTCTTTACTCCTTTGCTTTGGAAATATATGTGATTTTAAACTTTATACTTTTCAACTTGACCTATAGATAATAGTTAGATGTTTAGAGAGGTCCACTTATCAGGGAAGGGGGTCTATAAACAAAAGGAGAAATCAATAAAACAAACTGTGAGACCATTCAATATTTACTCCAGATTTTATGGAACTCGTTTGTAGACTCTGTCTTTGCGGACCCTAGAACTGCCTACACTGACTACTTTATAATGATCCAAACATTACTTTAAAATACAAAATTAAAGTACGGAATTTATTAAAGACATTATTTTGCCTAGAAACTCTTCGGGATCATTTTCTCATGAAATACTTCATTTTTTTTTAAAAAGGGAAAGCAAAGGAAATGAATTATAGGAAATAAAAAGAGCTGAAATAACTAAATTCTAAAATCAGGTGTAGCTTGGGTTAATCATATCTGAAGGGAAAAAAGTAACCTTTACTTAAAGTTATTTTGTACTTCTATTGCTTTAAGTGTGTACAGTAATAGAGCAGGTAGTAAATTATTGTATTATTACAAGCCAAACTATGCAAAGTACTTTAAACATCATTAAAAGAGCAATTATTATAATTTTATTACCCAAACTTGGATAGCCTACTAAAACAAATTAACCTTAAATTGTTAGTGATGTATAAGAGAATTTACTTTCATTAATGTAACAACTACAATGTGTATGTAAAGTTGATGGTATCCCACAAATTGATTGATGCTGTCCAATGCATTGAATCTTAATCTCTTTTGCATTCCCTAGAATTTTAGATTTTCTTCCTTAGAAGCTGGGGGGAAAACGAACCAGATTCATAGCTATTAGCAAAGTTATACAGAGAAACCCTGTCTCAAAAAAACAAAACCAAATAAGCAAACTAAACAAAAACAAAACTGAACCAATCATAGCTATTGAATGTTAGAACTAATGCATAACACCTCTGTTAGCATTCCTTGAGAGAGTTAGCCGTGGGGCTCCCTCAGGATGCAGTGAGGATCATCACTGTTGCAATTCGATGACACATTTGTTTGGGTCAACTGTATGTCTCAAAACATATAACTACACTTTCAATACCTGAATTGGTAGGACATCAAGACAGAGACAAACATAGCTATATACCCAACCATCAGGAAATAAGTCCTAGAAGATACTGTAAATTTAAAAGATGATTCATAAAATGACAAATTTCATTCAGTACTGTCTTCACTCACATTCATTAATATTGTTTCTTTTTTATTCAAGTAATACAGCAGAAACTCTACAAAATTTACATGCCATCTAATCTGTTCATTGGGTCCTTTGATCACAATCTTAGTAATTTTGTGAGCACATTGCAAGTATTTACATTATAAGCCTTTTGGGGAAGTAAACAAAGAAACTCATAACCTGCCCATGCATAGCATCCATGTGTTAGAATGTTTCCAGCCACTATTGTTTTATTTATCTTTAGTCAAGTCTATCAGAAATGTTTGTGCTATTGTTTGTTTGTTTGTTTGTTTTATTTGACTTTTAATTTGTAGTGACTGAAAAACATGTCTTCTTAAAGATTGCCTTTGACTCTTAAATGTGTGCTGTATTGAGTATATCAAATGAATTTAAGTATTAACTTGTTGCAGATATGCACCCAAAGAATTTTTATGTTACTCAAGATGTTTCAAGCTAGTAGATGAAATAGCCCAGTGGTTCTTATTTTGCTAATCTGTACAATGGTATTTCTTAGGCCTTCCCTCCTATTATTTTAGAGTATCTCCCCCTATTTAGTTTTACGGCAGAACTTAATAGACAAAAATTTTATATTATGCTACAAGTGTTTATTTATATAGAGGATGATAAATAAAATAAAGTAAATAAAATTGACCAGGTCCAAATCTCACTGCACTGAGCAGCTAGGTGTTGAATGCTCCCATCATCCCCCCATGCATAGTTTATAAAGATGCATAGAAAATTTTTAGGATACACATGACTTACTTTCTTGATAATATTAGCTGTGTCTTCCTGATAGGCAGGTTGATATAACTGTTTACTTCAAGGGTCCTTCATTTAGATTAATATTAGAATATGCTTTCTACAGTAATTTCCTAAAAGTAAATTTGCCTTATGTATATGATCTTCAAAGGCAGAAAACTTTAGGAAGGCAACACATTCCCTCATTCTAATACCCAAATGAAGAAGACAGAAATAATTAGAGTGACTATAAAAACTACCCAAACTAAATAAAACAAAAACAAACAAAAATTTGTTCAAGGTCAAAGATATTCATGATGATTTTATTCTTCCAACAAAATTTCGCCCTCATCTTACAAGCCCATCTGGGGCACTCATGAAGAACTCTAAGAGGATTGGAGCCAAGTCAAGAGATTTTTTTTCTCTATAGAGCAAATGGGGCTGGGAGGGGCAGGGGGTGGGGGCGGCTTGGATATCACTGAGGCACAAGAAGCAAAGACCCATTTAATCTCACACTCAAGAATCCCAGAAAAACACCAAACTGAAAACTATAATATATATACAAAAGGGCCTCAAAGTTAAAAAGAGAAGAAACAATGTAAATAAAATAAAGCAATAAGATAAAACTAAAAAAAACTAAAAGGAAGAGCCCTCACACACCATTATGAGACAAGGAACCTTCAAAGATGTCACCACTGATTTTGTTTTTTGTTGGTCATCTACTGCTGGGCATGCAGCTTAATCCTTAAGAGTAGTTTGTTTCCCCAGTGAGACTCCCTTGGAGAAAACCAAATTTTCATTTGCAAGTGGTAATCAATTGGAGACTGCTTCTGGGTTAGGCATGGGGACAGGTGTTTACTTCTCTTGGTGTTGGAACTCTGTCTGTTCCAGACCCTTACAGGCCCTCTGCATACTTCCATAGTTTCTGTGAATTCAAATATGTGTCAGTCCTGCTGTGTTTAGAAGATTTTTTTCCTGGGTATTCTCCATCCTCTTTGGTTCTTAGAATCTCCCTGCCTCTTCTGCAGGGTTCCCTGAGCCCTGAGGGGGAGGGATTTGATTGAGAGATCTGTCTTTAGGTTGCTTGTTCGAGGTCTCTCACCCTCTGCATAATGTCTGGTTGTGTGTCTCTGCATCTGTTTCCAACTGTTGCTGGAGGAAGCTTCTATGATGATGACTAAGCAAGGCACTGATCTATGAGTAGAGTAGAATGGCTTTAGGTGTAGCTGGAAGATTTCCAGTGTCCCACCTGGCCTGCAGGCTGGACAAATCTCTCATCCACAGTCCTGCAGACTTTCATAAAATAATCACACAGAGGCTTAATTTTATTTATAACTGCTTGGCCATTATCTTGGGCTTATTACTGACTAGCTCTTTCTTTCACTTAAATTAACCCATCATTCTTATCTATGTTTAGCCACATGGCTTGGTATCTTTTCTCATTTCTGCCTTGTCATCTTGCTTTCTCTGTATCTGGCTGGTGACTCCTGACTCAGCCCTTCCTCTTCCCAAAATTCTACTTGCCTGCTTGTCCTGCCTATACTTTCTGCCTGGCTACTGGCCAATCAGCCTTTTATTTATCAACCAATCAGAGCAACACATATTCACAGCATACAGAATGACATTCCACAGCATTTAGGAGTCTTTATATTGCTCCTTTTTTATGGTTTTTCAAGAAACACAGGGTGTTTCTGTGTAGCTCTGGCTGTCCTAGAACCCATTCTGTAGACCAGGCTGGCCTCAAACTCTCAGACATCAGCCTGTCTCTGTGTCCCAAATGGGATAAAGGCATTCACCATCACTGCTAGGCTTTATTTTTCTTTTTTTACAGAAGTATTTGGTTTTGCCTTAGGCTCCTAGGCTATCTGGTCACTGGTTCTTCGTCACCCAAGTAGTGTTGTGTGTGGGTTCCATCTCAGGGAGTGGTACTTCAGTCAAGTCACATAGTGGTTGGTTACCCCCACAAGTTTTGTGCCACTATTGCATATCTCAAGGGCAGATACCATTGTAGCTCAATGAGTTTGTGACTGGTTTGGTGTTTATGAGTCTCCTTTGGTAGCTCCTTTGAGGAGATTGACCTACAATCTTGGCAACAGCCTAGGTTGTTTGTGTATTCCAATGAGTTTTCCAACAAGTCTTTAGACATAAACAAACCCCAGTACTGGAAGCTTGATTTCATGACAAGGTATGCCCAGTTGGGGCTCTGTCTCAAATTTGAATTTTTTAAGTCATTTGAATAGCAAATCTTTCAGTTTTTAGATCTCATTAATCTATATTATGAATTCTAATAGCAGTCACTTGGAAAAATACAGTATTCACAATTTCTTACAAAATATACTTCCTTTTAGCTTTAAAATATACAATTCTCATTTATATTCATGAGTGCATTTCTTCTCTTGTCATCAAAAGCATGTGAAACTTTCCTTCCTGGTGTATCACACTGCAGTGTCTTCTTGAAAATATCCTACTGCATGATCACAAGAGAAATAAGAACCATTCTAAATAACAGATGATGGAAAAGAGATATTACTTGACATTGATATGTTTAAATGTCATACTTACAATTGCTCTGAAAATATTCTTCAGTGCCCTTGATGATGCTAAGTGAGTGATGTTGGTGTCCATACATCACTTCTGAGAAGTTACCTCTCATTTCCTGGCCTCTCTACAACTATCTGTCAATTAGAAATTGGTGATTCACATTTTAAATATGATTTAACTTTCTTGACTTTGGGTAAGTTTGTGGGTCTGTTTCAGAGATTTTACCCAGGGAAAAGAGAGTGCAAAAGGGGAGCTCCACAATGCTCTGTTTAAACATACCCATGGGCTCATACTCGCTACTGAGTGTTGAGAAGCTCCATGTAAGCAGGATAGGAGTCATTTTCCAAAATCTTATTTGCAAAAGATTTTTAAAGATAGAAATTCAGACTATAGTGTGTGTGTGTGTGTGTGTGTGTGTGTGTGTGTGTGTGTGTGTGTGTACTCTGTGTGTTTGTGGATTGTGTGGGAGTGGTGTCTTTGTGTGATGCATGCACTTGAGAGTGAGAGTACTTTCAACTCTGGTAGCCCGTGAAGAAGACAGAACATCCTAATGGCTGTCTGTGTCCCTTTTTTACTCATTTTTTTGCTTAAGACCTTTTCCCCCGAGACAAGGAACTCTTACCCACTGATCATCTCCCCAGCCCCAGAACTAACTTCCACAGTTCTTATCTTTCAAAGAAGACCTGCATAGAGGGACATAGATTCTCTCTAACACAGACAAAAGATATATCAGTCATCTCCACATTTTTATAAATACTGCTGGGCAGTACCTCAGGTTCATGATCCTTTCTGTCCATCTACTACCAAGGTGTACAATAATGTAAAGAACAAAAAATTAGTTGAATTTTACAAAGAATGGCATGATAGCTCCTTCTCATTGATCACATTATGGTTCCACCCAAAAGCACTTCTGATACTATGGTTGAGTGTTTTCTTCCCACAAACTGGCTGTTCTCCAATTCTCCAGAAAGCCACTAAGTCTCTCTATCAATTAATTAATTTCTAACACTAATTACCTGGAGTTAGTATTACATGCCACAATTTTGGGCTCAGTTTCACAAATTGTCCTCCCTTCAGCTGTCAGTTTTATGTCCTATGACAAGAAGACTTCTGACACCTGGCTTACAAATTCATGGAATTGCCATAACCTCCTCCGGAGATTGTACAATGCATTAAAAAGGCTTAGAGATCTCAAAAGAAATGCCATCAAGTGATTATGCATTATGGAGATTAGCTATCCATTACAAGGTACACAAGGTGAGGTCCAGAATTGTTCAGAGTATAGGATCTTCTTTCCTGAGGCCCACTTGTTCTGAAGACCATTTCTCAAACCAGGGAAGCCCTTGAACTTCCTCAGAGAGGAATAGCTGGAGGTTTCTTCATATAGGCATAATTTGTTATTAATTCAGTTCTAAGCCTCTGATCAAGACATTACCTTGCTGGATGCCATAAGCTGTTAAAGGTCTGGCCAAAAGTCCTCTCCTTGGAACAAAAGAGGCCCCTTTCAGTCTGTAGATTTTGATGGATTCAGATGCTACTCCATGGAACAGAAGACTCCGTGTGTCACTCTAGGCCTTGGAGAAATGGAATCATTTTCTACTGCTGATTCTGCAGAACTAAAGTTGTCCATTGACAATAACAGAGCATGGGAGAGAATTGCCTACAGAGTTTTAAAGAAACATTGTTTGGCAAGATTGGTGTCTATAAATGACAAGACTGTGGGGTAGACAGCTGTATTTCCTGGTCTTCAGCAAGACACTTCCTAGACTACCAGTGCCCAGCTGAGCTAGAGCATGTGAGGGAGAAAGCTCTCTACCCTATTAAGCCAGATGTTCCCCAAACTAGATATTTCCACTATTCAAGTGATGGTATTTAGTATATGACACATCAAAACACATATTATCTGGAAATAATGGGAAAATATTTAGGGGTAAGGAAGAAGGAGTGAATGGGTTGGGCTTAGAGAACCATGTGGGGGAAAAGTAAATTATTTTCTGATAATGTGCTATTATATTTGGACCATTCAATGTAATGAGTAGAGTTGCTGAAAAGACTCATCCATAGCACATGAACAAATGCTGACTGGACATTTAAAGGAGAGGCAGGCAAAAAATATATGAGACATTAACATCACTGACTTAAATTTAACATTAGAATGTGCTTGCCCTCCAAGCTGTGTCTCTCTCGCCGTTTTTGTCCCCCCCCCCAAGCTCCAGTTCCTTTATTCAACGTAGTCCTTGAACAAAGCTGCAGAGATGCAAATGGAGACAGACAAATTGAGACAGAAAAGTACGAAAAACTGTGCTTCTGAATGTCACTTAAGTCTTTCAAGCCTTTGTGAAAAGAACAAGTCAATGTTTTTTTTTTCTCTATTCCCACAAATCCCCAACTTTTCCTAGTTTTTTTCTGTTTGTTTACAAAGAATTACCATTTAAAAGAAAGAAACCTCCAACCTGTTTGTTTCTAATCTTTTATTTCTGCTTATCTCGAAGTGAGTCACACCCCAAAGGGAGGATGAAGCAATATTTATCTGCTTAATCAGCAGCTTGCTTCTTCTCAGGTTCATGACTTCCTTGGGGTTAGTGTCCATCCTGGATCATAAGCATGCAGTCATCTTTCTAACAGCCACTGGCTGTATAATCTCCCACTCATTTTCTGTGTAAGATGCAGAATTCCCAAAGTGCTTCTGTTTGTTTGTTTTTTTGTTTTGTTTTGTTTTTCAAGACAGGGTTTCTATGTGTACCTTTTGGAGCCTGTCCTGGAGCTCACTCTGTAGACCAGGCTGGTCTCGAACTCACAGAGGTCCACCTGCCTCTGCCTCCCAAGTGCTGGGATTAAAAGCATGTGCCAAAACCACCTGGCTTAGATGTTGTTTTATTAAGTCAATCAGGTCATCAAGCACAACTTCACATCAAACTTGCCTGTGCTAAACTATTTCTCATAACATCATTGCTATACAAGAATGACTCTGCATTGTGGACGACGATTTTTATATATTATTACTAACAATGATTTAGAAAATCATGACGACTTTCCCATCTGTAACCAGATAAAGGTGAGCTCTAAGAGGGAATGGGTTTGTGAGACTCTCTTGGAAAAAAATGATTGCTAAATGATGTTGCAGAATAAAAATACAAAGCTATGCACTTGTAGCATGAACACAGTATTGGCTCAGGCTGCCTTCTGTGTCTCTACCAGACTTATGGAAATAAATTATATTTTTTGTCATTGTGTTTTTCTTTTTATTCCTGCCTGTCAGCTGTCATACCTCTGGTATTGTGTGTCAAGAAATTCAATTCCATTTCCAACTCATTGCCTGGCTTTTCCCAATTGTGCTTATCATTGTCTTGGCCCATTTGCAAAGGAAGTACCAGGCAGCTGATGAAGGCCACAGTGCTACGGCTGCCTTGTTATACTTCCTCTTGTCCCCAATGTTGTCTTCATTACGTTATTTTCCCTATTTCTTAAGGTCATCTCTTACTGGATTTTTTTGTTTGTTTGTTTTACTGCACTTTGTGATCTGAAAGGATGATGAGAATGTAAAAAATGCAGTCTGCAAAATTAGTTTTACTTGTGTATTTTTTTTTCAGGAAATCTTTTCTTATCTAATTTTTAAAAAGTTAGTGGAATTATTCTATTTTCCCTTCCCAGGGAAAACCATGCATCTCTCTTTGGGCCCTCCTGGTTGGTTACATGGCTAGGAGAGATTTGGGTAAATTGAGGACAGAGGGGAGGGGAATGGAGGTATGAGAACATGAGGGATCAGGTTCAGTGACTGGGGGCAGGATGGACAAGGAGAATAATGAAAGAGGTATCATGATGGTGGTAATTTGGGGGTTAGGGAGAAACCTGGTACCAGAGAAATTCCCAGGAATCCACAAGGATGACCCTAGCTAAGATTCCTAGCAATAATAGAGAGGGTGCCTGAACTAGCCCTCTCTTGTAATCAGATTGGTGATAATCCTCATTGTCATCAGAGAGCCTTCATCCAGTAACCAATGGAAGCAGATGTAGAGATCTGCAGGCAAGCACTGGCCTGAGCTCTAGGAGCCCGGCTGAAGAAAGAGAAGAAGGATATGTAGAAGCCAGAGGTTCAAGGTCATGACAAGGGAAGCCACAGAGACAGCTGACCTGAGCTCCTGGGAGCTCACCAACTATGTCAGGGAGCCTGCATGGGACCTACCTAGGCCCTGTGCATTTGTGTGACAGTTGTGTAGCTTGGCCTGTTTGTGGGGCTCTTGGCAGTGGGGTCAGGACCTGTTCCTGGTGCTCAATCTGGCTTTTGGGACCCCAATACCCAGGCTGGGTTGCCTTGCCCAATCTAGATGCAGGGGGAGGCCCTTGATCCTGCCTCAACTTGATGTCCCATGCTTTGTTGACTTTCATGGAAGGCCTGCCCCTTTCTCAATGGAGACAGGAAGAGTGGATGGGGTAGGGTAGAAGGGAAATGGAGGCAGGGAATGGGAGGAGAGAAGGGAGGGCAAACTGTGGTCACTATGTAAAATAAATGAAAAAAAATTAATAAAAAAGTTAATGGAACTGAAGTCACTGGTAATAAACAAACAAAATTTTCTTGTGTTTTAAATCATATTTCCAGGTGCAATTTCTAACTTTAGTAGTTGCATTTGTTATTCATTTGCTAGATTTAAAAAAAAATACATGTTATCATTACTATGATGATGATGATATGTGCCCCTGTGTGTGTTTGTGTGTGTGTATGAGTGCCACTTTGCACATATGGAAGTCAAAGAATTGTCTATCCTTTGGGCTCCAGGGATTGATGTCAGTTCATCATGGTTTCCAAGCAAGCACTCTTACTTGAGAAGCCATCTGAGAAGCTCCTGCATTTCTTTTGAATTTCAAAGGATGTCCAAAGGATACATGAAGGAGACAGTCGCTTTCAGAGACTCTGGGATATTTCGGGAACTATGTGAGAGTCTATGCAAGCGATGGGAGATGAGGAAAGGGTTGTCCCGCCGACCTTGTTTCCTCTTCAGTGCTTGCGTTTTTTCCTCTTCCTTCTCCATTTTTTCTATTGTATCATTGCATATCTTGCAAGTCATTGGCTATCCAGACATTGTAAGTAGACAAAACAAGTTAGACAACATAATTTAATTAACTTTTGGAATATAATCACTTCTATATATAATTTCTATCTCCAAATGAAAGGACTGAGATGCAACCAGTGGACCCACGAAGTTGTACATGATCCCTATACGGTAAATGCTAAGACCATAAGGCTAAAAAGAGCCTGTTGGAGCTGAAGACTGGCAATTACCAAAAGCCTTTCATTTTATCTAAGTGGTGAATAAACAAAGTTCTCATGCAGAATGACTGGAAAAATGTAGAGGTCTTACATGTGCCACATAAGCTATAGAGTTTTAATATTCAGCAAGACATTCAGGAATCAAGACTTCTTTTAGAAGGGAAGATGATCCATAATTCAATTGTGCACTTGTTTAATATCTTGTGGGAGAGTCTGCTACATGAAAAAAAGATGAAGAAAATTCTTCCTTTAGTGAAATTATGATCTAGGAATTGTGTAATATAATTGGTCAATAAAGGCAACCACAGGTCTCATGTAGAACATAATAAAAACATTATCGAAGGACAGCCAAAGAATTTTCTATTCAGGCCTTGGACCTATATATGAGTCAGCCTGCACTCCAACACTTACCTGAGACATCTCTATCAACCTACAAGGTAATCCGTAGCCTGGTAAGAAGTGTCTTCTCTTTTTAGAAGCAGTTAAGTAGCATCTCAGTTTTACTTCTGGATATATTTGTCATTCAAATAATGTTGTATATAATTAGTAGTTACTGTAGAGTTATTTAACATTGAAGTTAAACTTAGGTACAGTAGTGTTGGGGGATGAACATGGGAAATTAGTAACTATATTGTATGTTTTATTATTGAAGCAAAATATGACACAGAAGCAGAATTCATGGAGTTAAATCTGCAATAGGAGATTTTAGAACCAAACATTATGTAATATATTCACATGCAAATATTGCATATATGTATATACATATATGAATATATGGAGAGGGATTCATATATAAAACTATTCCAAATTCAGGATATAATTATCAGAATTAGGATCAGCTTTGTTATACAGACAGATATAATGTGTAGAGGCATGTATAGAATCTGGAGGTTACACATATAGTCTGGTCACTCAGCATTGGCAAGCCATTTCTTGTGTCTGATTGAGTGAATGTCTTAAGCTTTTGTTTGTATATGTAGTAAGGAGGGGTAGGACAATAACTAACTCCAAGGCAGAATCATGGTGAGAATAAGTGTGTTATCACAAAGCTCTTCCATTCACTGCTGCCTTCTTGGCTAGAATTTCTTCTCCTAACACACACCATGCACCAACCATTCTATGTTGGTCACAGTCATATTAAACATGCTTCCTGCTTCTCATGTCAAGCTCTTGGCCCCTTGATTCTGTTCATCCAGAGAACTGCCTGCCACATTCTTTCAAATCTCCTCTCAGATCATCAGAGAAGGCTTTTGTGGCCAGTCTATCTAGATATGGATCCATTTTTTCACCTCCTATGCTGGGTTTTACTTCTAGTTCACTTTAACTGGAATTGTGCTATATTCATTCTCTTTTTATCTGATTTAGCTGTCTTTCCATCATTTGAACATGAACTCCACATAGAGCTGGGGATGTCACAGTTGGGAAAACGTTTGCTTTGTAAAAACACCAGAACTGTAGTTCATTCTCTAGAGTCCATGTGAAAAAACCAGGTTGTTGGAGCATCTTTGCTGGCACTTGGGAGGAAGAGACAGATGGGTCCCCGGGGTCTCACTGGCCAGATAGTTTAGTCTAAATAGTGATGTTAGAGCAGGGGAAGAAGCTGTCTCAGAAAACATGATGGCTGACTCCTGACACCTGACACCTGAGAGGTTTAGTTGTAGTATGTGTGTGCATATGCATGTACACTACACACACACACACACACACACACACACACACACACACACACACACGGGGAGGGAGACAGAAATGGGAGTGCAAAAAACTACAAAGAAAGAAAACTTCAAGGACAGGAACCTTTGCTGTTTGTTCATATTTTTTGCAGCATCTGTATAGTGCCTGGAAATAACTGACACTAAGTCTGATGCATGTTGGAATAAAAAAGTAAATGTTTATGAATCCCTTAGCATAATTCTCTAACAAAAAGTGACTCAAAATGTGACTCTAAACTTGTGATCAGTTTATTATTATAAATTGATGCACACTGTGCTGAATCACAGTGTGCATATAGCATTTGATAATTTCTAAAACATTCTCTTCTTTATCTTTTCCTCTGTATTCTACTGTGGAGTTTGTTTGTTTGTTTGTTTGTTTTTTCCAAAGCAGTCCATTGAATCAATATGTTGACTTGGATTTCATCTTCATTTACCTTTTAATTTTTTCTGTGTATGGATGTTTTGTATGCATCCATATCCTTGTACTATGTGCATGCCAAGTACATACAGAAGCCCCAAGAGGGCATCAAATCCCCTGCAATTTGTGTTACAGACAGATGCGAGCTTCTATGTAGGTCCTTGGAATCAAATTAGAGTCCTCTGGAAGAGCAGCTAGTGCTCTAAACTCCTGATCCATCTTCTCAGTTTGGAAAAAGTATTTTCCTTCAGAGAATGAATGCATCTGGTTCTGATTTCTTCCAAGGCAAATGTGTGGCAGCTCTTTTGAATTCTCAGCTTTTTGTTCCTGGTATTGTTTCTAATTAATAAGACCAATTGGAGCCCAAATTCTTCTACCTATTGGTAAAATACAGCATGGAAAATTGTATAGTTGCTCTAGAAATTACATATTTTGCTTTGTTGTTCTGCTAGTCTATAGTCATCATTAAATGTAGATGTAACCAACCGTTTTATTAAATAAAAAACACAGAACCAATGCAAGGAAGAAAGCCAAGAGGTTAGAGCTAAGAGCTAAAACCTTACCCTTCCTCCTGCGGTGGTCCTACCTCTCCGAACCAGAGCTACTTCCTGTGTTAAAGTCCTTATATAGAGTTTCTGTTTTGCCTTCTCATTGGTTTTAAACCCAACCACATGACCGCCTCATCACTGCCTGTCTGTATAGATCTCCAGGTGTTCCATGGTTGGTATTGAGATTAAAGGCATGTGTATCCAATGCTGGCTGTATACCTGAACACACAAAGACTTACCTAACTCTGCCTACCAAGTGCTGGGACTACAAGCTTGTACCACCACTGCCCTGCTTTCCTATGGCTTGCTAATAGCTCTAACCCCCAGGCAACTTTATTTATTAACATACAAATAACATTTTAGTACAAAAGAAAATATCACCATAATTAATCTGATGTATGAAAAACTTACACAACTATGAGGGAAAAAGTCTGCATGGTTCATCAGTATAACCTTCTACCATAATAGTAAGATGTTTGGATTATATTGATGAAATATATAGTTAAATACTTTGGTTGATATTTAAAATTAGACTTTCCTTTATTTTTTCTAACAGGTCCTTTCATGTGTCTAAAATTTCTTGCTCCCATTAGTAATTTGACTTTTTAAAGCTTTGACATTGTCAAATGATTTTATGACCTTTATTCAGGTCCTACTTATCTAGCTTTATAGTGTGCTTGGCTATAATTTCTTTTTAAATATTTTATGTATTAATTTTAGTGTATTAATTCTCTATTATCTGAAAAAATAAAGAAGGTGAGGAAGAGATGTTTCCTATTCCTTTCCCTACATTCTGAGGTCGTGTATTTTCTTCATGTGTTCTGCTATGTTGCTCACTACCAGTTTGGAACTCCTACAAATGCCTAGACAAGGCTTTCAAAGCTGTAAATATGCAAACTTGATTTTAGGTTTTCCTTACTCTGTTCATTTCTTTGCTCTGGCCTACAGTAGCAGTAACTTTATCATATTATTGACCTTCTATCCATGAAACTTGGTGGTGAAACCAACATTTCAGAGGCCATTCAACAGATGGGATACTGAGAGTCTAGTCCTTAGCAAATTTGTGTTTCTATGACCATCAGACAAGTGGTATCTAGTCACAATGAAATTGTGACCAAGAGTGGGTATTCATTGAATTTCCCAAACTCCAGACTCTGTCTGCTCCAGTCTTTCTGAAGGCTCCATGCATGGTGAACTTACCTATTTCTGCTCATTACATCTGCTATGCTGTCCAGCTGCTCTGGTTTCTCTCATGCTCTCACTTTGGAAGGTGTGTGCATTGATTATACTTGCTCCTATTTCTTCCGTGAAAGGGATTTTTTTCGTCAAGAGCATCTTGGTCTCATGTATCGCTAACAACTCAGTTTGGGATTCATGCATCTCACCTCCTGACACCTATGAGCTCCTCCTAGTTATCATTCTCTTTGAGTTAGGTGTTTCTGACCTTTCCTGCCATTGCTGTGCACAGATCTGACTGCACTTTAATATAGCTGATGATAGACAATTTCTTGAATTCTGTTTGTGACATTAGCAAATCAAATCATGACTTACCATGATTTAACTATTAGTTGTGTCTCTGACATTATTTCTACCTTTGGAAGGTGTAAGGAAATACAATGGGATAAGTGAATTTTTTCATGTAACTGACTCTGGGCTTTAGGGGAAAGAATTGTGCTTTTTGATCGTCTGAACACAACTTTGGGGTCCAAGGGCAGAATTGATGACCTTTTTGTCCTTGATGTTTGAGCTGTCATCTTCATGGGGACTCTTGGTAAGCCTGTGGACAGCATATTATCATGCTGACTGAGATGACAATTTTGTATTAGCTTCTCTTTTGTTTGTTGATGGTGTCTACAGTCAACACAGAGTAGAGGACTCTAACATTTCACTCTGCTTTGGAGGAGGGAAAATGAAATTGCCCCATGATTTTCAAGGGTGTCGGCATTAGAGTTCAACTCTCTCACCCAAGAAAAAAACCCCAGAATGAGATTTCAAGATATGGCAATTGAGAAGATATTTCTAGGAGTGAGGATGATACATAGGAAGAAAGGACAAATAGATTTGTAACCCAGAGTCATGCAGACCTAACTCCTCAGGAGGTGCAGATGCCATTACTAGCAGATTTCAGAGATATCACTGTAAGGGCATGGCATTTCTATATCTTTGATGAGATCCAACTCAATGGTGCCTCTCTCTATGCAAGTGAAGGAGCTTCATTTTACAGAGGGGCTAGGATGTGGGTCAGAGGAGACATCAGTTTGATCCCTTGGGAGGGACAGCAACTTGCAACCGGTGAATGTGATTGTGAAGGAATCCCAGGATGGTGGGGAGTGCAAGAAATGTGCTTGTAACAGGTTGCCCATGCTCCTATGGGAAAGATTCTGCTTAGAATTCTGGCTCAAGCAAAACAGGTGACAGGAACTGTGTGCCTCAAGCACTAGTAGAAAAATGTGTTGTCTGTAGAACACTTAGAGCAAAATAATGTAAAATAGTCTAACAACAGTCGGCTCCTTATCATGCACCAACTGTTCATATACCTGATACTAATAACATATTCCACACCTTGCCCTTGGTGTATGTGCACACAGATATATGTAAACAGAGAGAGAGAGAGACAGAGAGACAGAGAGACACACAGAGAGAGACAGAGAGAGACAGAGAGACAGAGAGACAGAGAGACAGAGACATAGTGAGACAGAGACAGAGAGAGGTACATGTGCACATAACTTTTCTTATAGCAAGAGACACAGAGAGAGAGAGACAGAGAGAGAGACAGAGAGAGACAGAGAGACAGAGACAGAGTGAGACAGAGACAGAGAGAGGTACATGTGCACATAACTTTTCTTATAGCACCACTGTCTTGGTCACTCTTAGGTCCTCAAATACATATATTGTTTTTAACTTTGCCATGTTTAAACAATGCTGATTGAACAAGATATACCCTTTATAAGAAGAAGAAAGCAATCGTTATCCTTATAGGTAAAAACATCAAGATAAAGCCAAACCAACAAATTATTTTTCTGTACCTATAAAGTATAGATAATTCTTGTGTGTTAATGAATCACCACAGGAATGGAGATTGGGTCAAGTAACAAGTCAGAATTTAAAGCCAGCATTTCAGTTCATCCTAAACATGTTTTAGGAACCACAGTCGGCTATATTCTGGACACTGGTTGCTGCTTTGTGATAAAACATTAGGTAAATATAAATTATCACACTATATAAATAATATGTATATTTTACGCAATGAATACATATTTATATATTTCATACATACTTGAACTATATTACTTTTGAGACCAAAATATTTTTTTGTGTGTGTGTGCTAAATATTTTATTTTTGTGTTGCCATATTGAATGTATTTGGCAATCAGGGAAAGTGTGTAATAATAATTATTTTTAAACTAAGGTACATAACTCTCAGAAATTCACCTTGCATGAGAAGCAGAACCTTGCGCCTTCTATGACACACTTCTTTGAAACTATAAAACATGCTGTAAATACTATTGTCACTGATTTTATAGATGTCATTTTCCCTCCAATTTTTGACAGAATTTTATGTTCTCAAATTCTACTCTTTTGATGCTTTAAGACTCAAGGTTTTAAGACTCAAGGTTTCTTCAGGGATAAAAATCAGATGAGGTTGCTCAATGAAGGGCATTGGACATGAAGTTTATATTTTTATGAACCCTGATAAAGTGAAAGAACTAAATGCTAGAATTAGCCAGAAATGTCTATGGTTCATTTCTTTGTTTAACTTAATTCACTGTCCTGACTCTTAATATAGCACAATACATAAATTCAATTTTTTCTATAGAAAGGTACTTCTTAACACCTAGAATAACTTCTATTATTATTATTATTGTTGTTATTATTATTATTATCATTATTCAGAGTACAAATGTGGCTTACTTCAGTAACTGGAGCAAGACAAAAGAACCTCCTTCATGAGACAAACCTAATGGACAGCTAAATTCTGCAGATTATTTGCAAGTGAGTCAGCCTATTTACCGAGATAATTCAACTTGCAAATTAGTCACGTAGAAAGATTGAGTTGGTGAAGATAGAGTAGGCACATTTGCCCTAAAAATAGACACACTATGCTTGTTCCTAAAGCAGTACAGTAGCAGCACACATAAAGAGACCCAGTGAGGCAGCGAGAAGCCTCTTTTTTCCCTCTTGCACAAATGATCAATTCCTCTCTCTTGATAGAGCGGAGCACACACTGCCGGGCATTTGTGCCAGCTTCTCTCTGCTCTGGAGAATCAACCATGGCCCATGCTAATGAGTCAGGCACCAGCAGCACCAATTGCTCTGGTTCTCCTTTTACTTTTTGCATTACTGACATTTCCTCTTTCCAGCTTGGGAGTCGCAGCTGCAGGAATAGAGCTGCAGCGTATTTCTGGCCACCGTCTCATTAAAATGGCATCCTTGAACCAGAGTGAGAATGTGGACATGCTAGTTCACAAGAGTAAGAAATAGGAGCCATTTAGGACCCGATTAAGGATATTTAAAATTTTGAAAAGTATTGGGTTGGGCTGCAAGGTTGGAACACAGTGTTCCCCTTGTGTCCAGTGATGTTTCTTTCAGGGTGTGCATTTGAGTCTGAAGCTTGGTAGACACAGGTGTCACTCTTTTCCAGAGTGACATCTAGTGAAGAGAGTGGCTTCCATGACATCATTGCAGAATCTCTTGTATGGACAATGAATTAAAATTATTTGTTTTTACTTTTTTTTAATATCCATATTTCCAGTAAGGTAGGCAGTTAACAGTAGTGAACTGCCAACAGTTCTGAAGTGGAGAGGTCATATGCACCCTTCCAATAGTGATTTTGAATCATACCTTGAAGTAAAAAGGGTTGTAACAAGTGTGTCTAAAGAAAGCAAAACGAGCAGAGGCCATGTCATGACTCTGTTTGTGTTCCACACATTCCGCATGATAACAGAAAGTTCTGGAATAAGAAGACTGATACTTTATGAGGAAAGGCACTGTTTCTATGGCATGACCTTATGTAGTACTCAGAAAATTGTGGCTCTGGTAGAGTGCAGCATGATTGCTGGAAACGCACAGAGGCTAGAGCTCATTAATGAGGCAGCTTCAGAAAATTACCCTTACTGTGGATATGCTTGCATATTGCTGGACCAAAATACCAAAATTTGCATGTGTTTTTTCCAGCTGTGCTTGTTTTTTTTTTAATTTAAAAGATCAGCTGCAGAAAAAAAAATATGATCATATTCTCAAATTAGGAGATGGCCCCAGATCCCTGATCACACTGGGAAGCTGAGTCATTTCACAGAGTAACTTCCTGTCATTTCTTGCCTACACTCCACTCTATACTCAGTTTGAGGTTTATTAACTCATTTTCTTTACAAACTGTGGGAAGATTTGGGTACAGTCCATGAGAAAACATACGCATTAAATAAATAGGGGCATGTGATCATTCTAGATTAGTAATATGTGTATACATGTAATACTATGTTTACAATTTATATAATGTTATTAAAACAATAGAAATATATTGGGGATAGGAAGCAGGATACAAGTGATAGTTAACATTTCTATGCAATTAGCATTTGCTATGAGATGGGCAAATGTCAGGTACGTCATCGCATTTGAACTTCTTGACCCAGTGCAGAAGTAATCCTTTTTCTCTAGTTGAGGTATCTTAATAACAATGAAGTTAAATGACATGTGGATAGCCTGGATCACGGATAATCAAACCCTCATCTAGCTGTTTCAATAAGGAGTTTATGGATAACAAAAAATAAACCAATTCTTTCTATGATTGTACTAGAAGCCTAGAAACATTCATCTGTGACAAAGAATTCCTGCCACTCTTTAAAATCTGAATCTCTTATCAGTTTCCTTATGCCTTTATTAGAAGAGGAATATCTGAAGGAGGAAAATACTGGAAAACTCAGAGATGTATTCATGCATACATTTTCCCTGAGATGTCCAATTTGAGAAACATTAAAAACTATAGATGTAACTACTGATTTGTTGTGTGCACTGAATGCATGCATTGTACTCGAAGAAAAGCCTATAGTGATGAAATCATGTTTTGTAAATAGACATGACCAATTTGAGAGGGGCAGGGGTCTGGGAAAGGAGGAAAAGAACCTTAGAAAATATCAGGAGGTCTCCAGATGGGTCACTTGGGAACACTAGGTTTTCTAGGAAGAAATTGAATATTGTAAACACTATCTGATGGGATTCATTCTGCCAAATTCATAAAGGAATGAAATTGAGAGAAGTGAGTCCAAAAGCACAGGCAGGGAACTTTTACAACACCCTACTCCTATGGGAATCAAACCATCTATCACTGTGTTGCTGGCAAGAACATAAAGGCATATGCTTCAGAGTATACGCGTAGATTGGCAGGACTACTGCTTTTCATATCTGTGAATCTGCACTATAAATGACAATTCATGGTAACTAGAGAAAGTTTCAGAAAATAACATAAATGTTGTTATGAATGTAATAGAAATCACACTGTGTAGGTCAGAAGCAGTATTCAGTCATGTATTAAGACAAGGAATTCCATGTTGAATAAAAGCACAGATTTCTGGGTTGTGTTCAGACAGGCAGCTTTAAACCCTACTTCAAAGCCCAGGCTCTGGATAACATGTGGTTCAAGTGAAAATGTGCATAATTTAGGATATGATGGAAATCTGGGGAGAGTATATGGCAGCCAAAAATACATACATTGCAGAAATGCATTCAAGAATTATCTGGCAGAACACAAGGAAAATCTTGGCTTTGTTGAAAATTAAGACACTCATAATTTTAGGGAGCTGCAGATGCTCTTCCTCCTGAATGATATTCCCCTTAGAGATACGTGGAGCAGTGGTTGTATTGCCTGCACAAAGTATGGTTGTATTTTGCAGTGTTGGTTTTATCCATAGAGTTACGGGCACCACTTCCCTCTTGTTGGTATATCAGTGTCCAGTCCAAAACTCACGTTCTCCATACTCAAATAATTTGAACTAGAAGACAAGAATGGGATCAGCCATTTAAATACAACATTTGTATTCCTCACATATCCCTGTCTTGCACTGAATACCTTAGCTATTATGAGGTTATCTTAACATTTGGGTTAAATACTGTTTTAAGTTAGAAACACAGAGTAAGATGAAGTCTCACAGAAATATTCTAGAATTTGAATTTGAATTCAAAATTGTTTGATAAGATATGAGTTTCAAAGATAAATTCCTGCAGGTCATGTTTGTGTTCTGCTATTGAGTGAATGAAAGGGCAACACTGATGGCTTTATAGCAGAAAGCATTCATAATGACTTAATTATTTAAACTGTATCAGTAGTATTTCAATAGAGCCTTCATATTGTGGCAGTTGAACTGTGGCTGAAAGCAAAAGTCCTATGACCTAAAACTCTTGGTTTTTGCCATCAAAGTGACTTTATTATATTTTGATTCCCTTTCAGATACCAAAACCCCTCAATTTTTCTTTTGGGAAAGGTGATTAAATTATGTTCTCTTTGTCTAGCAATGGTTCAGAATTAATTTAAGATTGTTCGTCATGGATAACTGTCCTGATTTCATATTTGTCCTCCATGATTAAATTTTCAGACATGCAGATACTTAGTAATGACTAATACTTGATTCTTGACCATGTCGTACACATGTTCTTGGAAGCTTCAGCGCAGTCCTGAATGGGAACATGCATTAACTTCCTGCACAACTAGATGATGTATTTAAATGGCAGAGAAAGCTCCATTTCTGCTTTGAATAGCAAAGAGATGATTCCATTTTTCTCACTGGGTTTATAATGCATGACTACAGCTTTATTCCGTTTTCATGAAATAACAACATAAATGGCAGCACCGGCCTCACAACATTTCAATTCCCCAGTTTCTCAAAACTAGAATTTCTAATGTCCTTTATTAAATGGCTTTCTGCAAGCCTCCTCAATCTGAGACTATTTCCATTAAAACATCAGGCTACTGCTTTCTTCATCATTGGCATTAGTTATCTTGAATTTTTTTTTTACAGGGCATAAACATTTTTTCAAGGTGAACTTAAATTATTCTAGTTCTCTTGTCCTCTCTCTTTTTCTCTGCACTTTGATTTGGGGAGTGCAAGTGTAGTTTCTCCAAAGAAACTCAATCAGATGGAAGGTCACTTGCTCTCTGAATTCAGTGCTTTGTGTTTCCACAAGACAGTCCTAATTAAAAAGCCAAGGACAGTGAAGAGCTGCCTGTATTTCCCAATATGGCAACTGTTGTCCGTAAGGATTCTGAGGCTAATGGTATCAAAATGCTTTTGATGAAAAGCTATTTATTGTGGTTATGAACATTTTATAATTACCCAAATTAATGTTCCCTCTCAAAAGTTATTTTCTAAGACTTCACAGGCCCTGTTTACATCCTGCCCTCTTTTCTATGAAAAGGCAGTTGTATCTATAATCATTTCTTGCTGCATGCCTTTTCATGTGCCCTTGAGGGCAGCTTTCCCAGAACATGGAGGAGACTCAAGTTATTCCTTTCCACTTCTGTTTCTTGCGATTGGCACATTTCTTAGTATACATTAAGTATTCCATGAATAAAGAAATAATAAATGAAATTTATTGGTACTGATTTGCAGTAAATTTCTAAAATAACAATTAATAAAATAATCATAAAAGCTCTTATGCCTCATTCATGCAACACATTAAAATAAAAATTATTATTTCAAATTATCCTTTCTAATACCTTTTTCTTCAATAATACATTATTAATGGTGTTTTATATATTTACTTCTGTTGTTAACATTTGTGATTCTAAAATGCGGAGGACAATTTTCCAAAGTGCTTCCACTTACATTCTTTTTCTCAGGCTTTATATACTATATAAGCAGTTTTGTTTTGTTTTTTAATTTCCGGAGTGTACAGAGTCTTAGGTAGTTCCTGAGGCATTTCTTCTTCTGACAAGTACAAAAGTCTATGAGTCAACTATAGTCTAGTCACTCTGTCAGCATCTGTGTTCAAAACTGCCTTACAGACGATTAAGATGAACAGGAACCAGAAAGTATATATAACAAAATATAAATTCTTGCACCAGGGCATATGTTTAATTTTACTGGTATATGTAGGACATTTTCATATGCAGGACCAAATTCAAGCATAGCTCAAGCATCATATGTTAGTATTAGGTTTCTGTAACCACAAGAAAAGTCTGATAATTCGATAATGGATTCTCTGACTATTACATATACTTTTAAACCACAAATTAAATTGTCCCATATGGAACCAAATTACTCTACAAAATATTTCATAGCCAAGGAAGACAGGTGCATAAGCATATGAATGTCCTGTCATTGAGAATATTTGGACTTTATAAATATTTTCTTTCAAGAGTAGTTTATTCATGTTCAGTTTCTTTGGTCAAACAAATTGATAGGAAGAAATGTTCTACCTCTGTCTAGTCATACACATCATTCCTTAAAGCAGGAACGCCTGCAGATGTCAGTAAGTGCCTCTGAAGGAATGTTTACAGACCAGTATGCTGTGGAAAGTTCACTGGAAGATTTAAAGAGGTGTCTATTGACAGAGCATTCAAGATTGTAGTCAATGAAATATGTCAAGTATATCCTGATGTGATGCTTGCTGTAGAAAGAAACAACTCAAGAACACTCCGTGTAACTAGGTACTGGTCAACATTTAATAAGTATCAAAATAGATAATTTAAAAGAAATCATATATAAGTGTTATAACTCTGTACTACTCAGGACTTGTGATTGGATAGGATAAATAAATCATTATGTCTGGTTTTTGTAAGAGCAAATTTAAAACTGAATTAAGAATGCTTTGCATTGGGCTCCCCCACCAAGTGCTTGATGAAAACTTGCATTAAGTAAATACCCATAGCTGATAGATGACTTATTAATATTCATTAAATAATAAGCTATTCACAAGTGGGCGGTGGTGGGTGCACACCTTTAATTTCAGCACTCGGGAGGCAGAGCCAGGTGGATCTCTGTGAGTTCAAGGCCAGCCTGGTCTAAAGAGCAAAATCCAGGACAGGCACCAAAGATACACTGGGAAACCCTGTCTTGAAAAACCAAAAAAAAAAAAAAAAAATTCACAAGCTCTCATTCTTTAATGTTACCAGATTCTTAACAGATATTAGAATATATAATGTATATTTTATATTAGTGTATATACATCTGTAAATACACAAGAAATATTATATATTATATTGTCACATAAAATGTATACTTTGTATTTATGTATGTATATATTGTGTGTGTAAATAGATTTCAATCAATTACATATATAAATATATAAAATTTACTCATATACATCTCATGTATATATGTATATATATATATATATATATATATATATATATATACAAATACGTATGGAAAATACAAAATTGCTCATGCAGTCACACTTTATCATGTGGGTAGGAATGATTCTGCCTACATGGTCCAGACACTCACAGAACAAAGAAATTATATTAAAAAAAAACTTGCAAATTCTTCATGCACAGTTCTGTTTTTCATATGAATGAGCAGACACTTATTCAATCTTCATATAATGAAAAAGAGACTGTGAATTTGAAGGAGAGGAAGTAAAGATTTAGATGGATGAAAGGGAAACTACAAATGTTGTAAATATATTACAACCTCAAAAATAAAGTCTTGAAACTTTTTAAATGTAGTTCTTTGTGATACATACCATTCCTCAGCTGATTGAAGTTAGCTGATTAACAGAATTGGTTAATGTAATTTAGGGTAACCAGAAAGAATGGAGAAATAAGGGTTTGAATTTCAATAATCTTACATCGTCATTTTGCATTCAATATTGGGTAAAAATAGGCCATATTTGAAAGATTTCAAACCTCAGTATCAAACAGCATTCAAGGCTTGTTTGGTGTAGGATTACTGGGTTTCAAAAGAAACAATGGGAGTCCCTGTTGTTTGTAGCTCAGTTTGGCCTTGACTGTCATGATTACTCCACTGTGATTTTGAACTCTTTATCATACTTTCTGCATTTACGTTCCTATGACCAAAAATGCAGCAATGCACTTCCACACTGTGCCTAAACTTTTGATTTGTGCTACAAAGACTAAGTTGGAATAAGATTCTAATTCTGAGTCAATCAAATAGTGGAATGGCACTTTCGTGCTTCTCTCCCATAAGGAAAATTTTTTTCCTTTGAATAGTTTAAATTTCTAACCTCCAATAAAAGCATTCTCGCAATCAAGTTCATAAAGTATGTGCTATCTTTAATTTAGTACATAGCACAGATTGAGGCTAAGAGGTTGTTTGGAAGGTGGCTGCTGATAGCACATGTACTGAGGACAGATGGGAGTTTGATCGAGTTACCATTACTACCCACTCAGTTCTTCAGGGGGGAAATTTACTTTTTATCCTTCCCTTTAGTTCATCAACACATCCTAATGGTTTAACTTCCACATGTTCAATTCCCTTAGTTATTTCAACTACTCAGTTGTCTCCTAGATGCTTATAACTATACAATCGGCTTCGGTAAACATAACTCACATCATGTCACTGTTTTACTTAAAATTATTCTTTATATTTTACAATAAAATTCATTTATTTAGCTGAAACAACAAAACACTCAGCCTCATCTCCAATTTCATTTTTTTTCTATGAATTCATTGCAGTTGTGACACACAGTCCTTCTGTAACCGTCCTCCAGGTCAATATTTTTTTTTCTTGTAGAAGTCTCCTTGTAGAACATTATTCCAAGCCTTGGGACATGTAACATTGAAGGTTTCTTACCTCTTCTTCCTTACCAGTGGCAATTCCACATTCTTTTTCTTTTGAGAGAATTCATACTTACAGGGAATTCCTTATTATTTACCCATCATTAACACTAAATTAAATCTTGATTATCTCATCTAGTTTTTTTAACATCATTCCAAGAATGTTGCTTGGAACAAGGAGGAGCTTAAGTAAAAAGTCTTCTGATGAGTAGATCAATGCATCCATCATGGTTAATAAGCAACACTGACAATGGGTGTTAGGATAGAAATTATCATCTACAAAACCTGCTTTAGGGACTAGGAAATTGATCCATGGGTGCTATCTGCAAGCCTGAGCAACCAACTCCTGATTCTGAGCACTCAAGTAAAAGCTGGGCATAGCCCAAAGCACCTGTAACTACAGCACTGGGGACGGAGACGGGGAAACTCTGGGGGCAGGCAGGTCACCTGGTATAGTTCCATGAGAAAACTCTGTCTCAAAAAATAAGGTAGTCAGTGATTGAGGAAGACATCTGAAGTTGGACTTTGGCCCCTATATGTACATGCACACACATGTAGACACACACTCCCACGCCCCTCCACTCCCCCCCCCACATCCACACACACATACACACATGGGTGTGTACTAACACCTGCTTTATAATGATAAGGAAAGTTTGAGAAGTTGGCATTTCAAAATGCAGAGATACAGAAAAAAAATGAATGCTTTGAGATAAGAAGCAGACTATTCCTGAAGATTATGGCAGGAGAGTGTGAAAGATGAGCACGATGAAAAAGACATAAGTTCTGTAGAGGATGAATGAGAGGAGGGGAGTACTGGAGATGTTTAACACCAGATCTGGGCTAAACTTGCTGAAGCTGATAACAGCTTCCTTAGTGAGGGAGAAAGTGAACTACATCTACTCTCTCAGTGGTTATATTTACATTTGTTATGGATTTGTGAGTTTCTTAGTTTTATTAAACAATATGCTATGCTTTTTTTCTCCACTGGACCATTGAATTAGAGTCAATATATTTTTCTAACTAGTCTGCATGACTGTCCCATGTAACATTAAGAATGTTATAAGGTCAAATGTTTGATGTGTTTCTGGATATATATATATATATATATAT
>CABHPQ010143249.1:0-49522 GCA_902168405.1 Peromyscus aztecus | reverse complement strand
AAAGATAGACTCAGGGTTGTATAACCCTTCAAGAAATGAAAGCAAAAGTACTCTTCTTCCTTCTGATAATCATTTTTGGTTTGGCTAAGCACATATTGGTCCACAGAGAACAATCTCATATGTTGTTTTACAATGGAAGAAGAACCTTGTGTTTGAGTCTCCTTTAGCCAGAAAATGTCCCCATCAAAGTACATAGTAAGTTTGTAGTACACAATATTATTATATAAATATTTTCTAGGCAAAATATCTAAATATATTTTCATTAATTATGATGTTGAGATCTTTCTCTGAGATAAGCATTCTACATACATTATTTCATCTATTCCCATAAATGATCAAAAACTTATCACATAGGTGTTATTATACTGCTATCATAGTTAAAAAAAAAAACAGAGTACAGAAAAAAAAACTACTTGTTTTCCAGTGAACAGCCAAATGACAGATTTAGATATAAAACTGGATTTGTCTGTCTCCTGAATCATACAGAGCCTGTGCTCTTAACTGCCTCTCAAGAAAGAAGTATGGGCAAAAATGTCAGCACAGAAAAACAATATGAATGATATCTGAGATCCAATTAATTTAATAGAGCAGTAAAATTGGTATTTCTATTAATTGTCAGAGTCAGAGAATCTATAATAACTATCATGTGGAATTCTTAAGAAGGAATGTCAATATATTGATATAAAGTTAAGTCATTTTCAGAGTAATAATTTCAAATTCATAATCATGTTCGCTAGCCCCTGTATGTTAGAGAAACTTTAATCTACACTAGTCACCTCTAGAGTAGAGGATGCACTCTAAGATCCCAGGTAGGTGTGTGAACCCATGATTATTACTACACCATATAAGTACTATGTTTTCATGAAACAAATACCAATGATAAAAAGTTTAATTTCTACATTAAGCATGAAATTAGCATTATAACTAAAAATAAGATAGGTCAATTATAACAGTATGTATCAATAAATCCTGGGTGAGTATATTCCCTCTTTCAACATATGTCATTTCACTGTACTTCCTTTGCTTGGGATATTGTGAGATGATTCAATGTCTATATGAGGAAATGAAATGGAATGAATTAGGCAGATGTTGTGACACAGCTTTAGGCTCCATAAAGGCTGGATAAATGCAAGCTCTGTGGTGTTGTAGCCAACAATCTGAAACCTGGCATGACCACTGAGTGACTAACAGATGCGTACCTTATACACTTTGAGTACTCTGAACTTCCTGGGTAGACTGCAGCTGTGGGATTCAAGGCTTTAACACATTACTTAAAGGGCTGTGCAATTTAAAGCTTATAAATTGATTATTTATGGAATTTGTAGTCAGTATTTTCTGACTGTAGTTGTTCCTTGGCAAAACTATAGAAAACACACACACACACACACACACACACACACACACCAACAACAAGGACTACTTTATCTGCAAAGTGTCATATTGCATGGTACTTTCACAGAAAATAGACATGGCGAAAACTAAATACAGACCTCAAAATAAAATGCAGAGATATAGCTATCTGGGGATTTTTTTTAAAAAAGTTTTTTTTTTATGTCTATGGGTATTTGGTCTGCATGTATATACATGTATGACTTGTATGCAGTACCTGAGTAGGTAAGAGAAGGTGTTGGATCCCCAAGAGCTGAAGTCACAGACAGTTGTGAGTTGCCACTTGGGTGCTGGAAATCAAATCCAGGTCTTCAGTAAGAGTAGACAGAGCTTTTTAATGTAGCCTTCACTATCTAAGTTCTTAAAAGGGTGTCAAAAGCATACATTGTAGAATCCGGTCCCTTCAAAAAGTATTTTCAAGAAAACTTGATAATCAGGTGCAGAAGTAAGAATCAGATGCCTGTTTGTCATCCTGTACAAAAATCCTTCCAATATGGGTCAGCAATCTTAATATGAAACATGGAACTTTGAAACTGAGGTGGGGGGAGTTGAGGTTTAGGCGTAGATAAGGATGTTCTGAAGAGAATTCTGGTAGTTTAGGAATAAGAGTCAGAATTGACAAATGACATTGAATTAAATTCAAAAGCTTCCATAGAACAGAGGAAACAGCACAATAATCAGCCAGCCTTCAGAATAGAAGAAAATATTTCCTGCTATATATCGAACAGGCCATTGATAAAAAGACAAAAATAAGGGATTAAACAATCTAAGTTCACAGTTTTCACAAAAAAATCCAATCAGTAAATTAACTGGGCAGACAGTTCTCCAAAGAAGAAATACAAATGGCCAATATACAAATGAAAAATTCTTCAAACTCCCTTGCCACAGAGGAAACAGCAATCAACTACCCTGAGATTCTCTCTCACTCCAGTCAAAATGGGTATCATCAAGTGAAAAAATGACAGTGCATGCCTGTGAGGATTCAGCACTGCATAGTGTTGGTATGAAGTTAAATTAGTTAAGGCACTTGGGAAATCAATATGGATATGTTCCTTATTAAGTAAACAAATACACAAATAAAGCATAGATGATTTCCCATGAATCATCCATCCCTACACCCTGAGAAAGCATCACCTGCATGCTCACATAGACCACTTTCAGTGTTTAGATTTTGAACTTACATTTCAATGCAGAGTATATGATCTCATTTCTCTCTACTCAAGAGAATTCTTTTTCACTAAAGTGTCATTAAAGTTCATATATTATTGCTGTAATTTTCATTTTTCATATCACATTATATGAATAGAATGCAATGTTTTCAACTCTTCTGTTGATAAACACTGTTTTAACAGTTTTTTTAATAGTTTTTTTAATAGTGTATTGCTGTTGTGAACAGCATGGCTACAGTGTACATACCATCGGCTATATATAAGTTTCCTTTTTTTTCTTTATTAATTTTTTTTCATTTTACATACCAACCAAAGATACCCGTCTCATCCCTCCTCCTGCTACCCCCCAACTTTCCCCCTCAACCCATCCTCTATCCCCTCCTACGAAAAAGTAAGACCTCCCATGGGGAGTCAGCAAAGCCTGGTACATTCAGTTACAGCAGTTTCAAGCCCCTCCCTCCTGTATCAAGGCTGTGCAGGGTTTCCCAATATAGGTAATGGGCTCTAGAAAGCCAGCTCATGCACCAAGGATAGATTCTAATTGCATTGCTAGGGCCCCCTTAAACAGACCAAGCTAAACAAGTGTCTTGCTTATGCAGATGTCCTAGTCCAGTCCCATGCAGGCTCCACAGCTGTTGGTCTAACGTTCATGAGTTCCCACTAGCTTGGCTCAGTTGTCTCTGTAGATTTCCCCATCATGATCTTAATGCCACTAGCTCCTAGAATCCCTCTTCCCTATCTTCTACTGGACTCTGGAGCTCTGCCTGGTGCTTGGCTGTGGATTTCTGCATCTGCTTCTATCAATTAGTGGATGAAGGCTCTATGATGACAGTTAGGGTAGTCACCAATCTGATTAGGGAGCAAGGGGAAAATGTCTCTACTGTTGGTGGGAGTGCAAATTCGTATAGCCACTTTGGAAATCAGTATTGTGGTTTCTCAGAAAATTGGGAATCAATCTACCTCAAGACCCAATGATTACCACTCTTGGGCATATACCTAAGGGTTGCTCAATCATACCACAAGGACACCTGCTCAACTATGTTCATAGCAGCATTATTTGTAATAGCCAGGACCTGAAAACAACCTAGATTCCCCTCAAACAAAGAATGGATAAAGAAAATGTGGTGCATATACACAATGGAGTATTACTCAGCTGTAAAAACAGTGACATCATGAGGTTTGCAGGGAAATGGATGGAGCTAGAAAATATCATCCTGAGTGAGATAACCCAGACTCAGAAGGACAAACATGGTATGTACACACTCATAAGTGGATACTAGATGTAAAGCAAAGGACAACCAGACTACAACCTACAGATCTAGAGAAACTAGTGAACAAGGAGGACCCTAAGAGGGATGCATGGATTGCCGTGGGAAAGGAGAATAGATGAGATTTCCTGAATAAACTTGGGGGGTGGGATATAGGGTAGGGGTTAGGGGATGAAAACATAAGGGAATGGGATGTTGAGCTGGAACAGGGACTGAGTGGGAGAGCAATGAAAGAGATATCTTGATAGAGGGAGACATCATGGGGATAGGGAGAAACCTGGTGCTAGGAAAGTTCCCAGGAATCCACAAGGATGACCCCAGCTTAGACTACTAGCAATAGTGGAGAGGGTGCCTGAGCTGGCCTACGCTGGAAATAAGTTTCTTTTAGCTTTGCAAGTTGGGCTAAGGTTTTTGGTTGAGAATCTAAATTACTAATGTCCTGACATATAAACTTATAGAAAGAGTTTTGTTATTCTATAACTTCACCAAAGAGCTTATTGTAGATAAAAGATCTGTGTGAACTATAGCACTGCATTTGAGCAAACTTTGAATATTTTTCCTCAGATAATTATATTAAACAGTGTAAGATAGTGGGCTTCATCTGTGCCTGCACATAAATGAGGTCAAACATCTTCAGATACATTTCCCAGTCACATGCCTCTTCCACTAGTGTGAAATGTCTCTCCATTCCCCTTCCACAGTTTTCTCTATTATATGTCCTTTTTTTTTTCTTTCTGGTGCTGTCCCCATTGATTTTCACTTCCGTAGTCAACATGTTCCCAGTTGTAATATGTGTTTTTATTTAGCATTTTTTTGATGAACTCAAAATCTAAACTTTAACATTGTCAAATATTGTCAGAATTTTTATTTTGCTTAAAATATGCCCATAAATGTGTTCTACTAAGATGTTTACAGTTTTTAGTTCAAAATGCCCCAATGTGTGTGTAAATTGTCTTCTTTTTGCAGAGAGCTGTTCATCCACTTCCATTTGTTAAATCTTCCTACCTTTACCTCTTGAAAAGAAAATTGTATAACATTTTCTTGTGTTAGTGTGTTAGTGTGTGTTGTGTAAAGTGCAGGCACACAAGTGTGGGAATGTCATGCCCGTTTATGTGCATACTCGCTCTCTATTGCTTTGGGACAGAAACTCTTAATCAAACGTTTGCCTTTTTAGCTAGACTAGCTTGTGAGGAGCTTCCAGAATCTATTTGTCTCTGTCCACCAATGCTACTGTTTACAGACCCACATTGTAACACGAATCTTTAAAGGTTTTTTTAATGAATACAAACCCAAAGCCAGATATTGAGGTAAACACTGAAAGATCAGAGAAACAGAACAGGCCACAGCTAACCTCACCTCACCAATTCCTCAGCTGATCTCGTTTCCTCAAACTGGAAGCCTCTGTGTCCTCATCCAAATGGATCTCAGCTGAACTGCTGCTCAAAAGCCTAAAAGCTTAACCAGACTCTAGTTCCTTGTCCTCATGCCTTATATACCTTTCTGCTTCCTGTCATCACTTCCTGGGATTAAAGGCATGTGTCACCATGCCTGGCTGTTTCCAGTGTAGCTTTGAACTCACAGAGATCTTAATGGATCTCTGCCTCCAGAATGCTAGGATTAAAGGTGTGGGTGCCACCATTTTCTGGCCTCTATGTCTATCTAGTGGTTGTTCTGTCCTTTGACCCCAGATAAGTTTATTAGGGTGCACAATATATTGGGGGAACACAATATTACCACACCACATAGCCGTGCCAACCTTTAGTTTTACAAGCATACAAGAAATGCAAACTCAGGTCCTCATAGTTTCAGAACAAGCACTCTTACTCAGTGAGGCATTTCCCCAGTCCAGTTATATCTAAAAGTCCATGAATGGATGTGCCCTCTTTAGTTTCTCATTCATATTTGGTTGCCAAGTTTTCATTCCTATACCAGTCACCACTATCACTATCATAAAATTTACAATTAAGTTCTAATAACCTGAAGAATAAATGTAAAATGATTACTTATATAATGAAATATTAAACAGTAAAATACATAAATTTTAGATACGTAGATAAAACATATATAAACCTTAACAATATTGTTTTTGTGTAGTAATCTTTATGTACACTGTGAATATGTATTACTCTCAATGGTTAATAAAAAGCTGACAGGCTGGTAGCTAGGCATAGGTGGGAGGGCCGGACACAAAGGACTTCGGGAAGAGGAAGGGCCAAGTAAGGAGAGATGCCAGCCAGCCTCTGAGGAAGCAGGACATGTAGAAAATGAAGTAACAAGCCATGAGCTATGTGGTAAGGCATAGATAAGAAATATGGGTTAATTTAAGTGTAAGAGTTAGCTAGTAACAAGCCTGAGCTAACAGCCAAGCATTTATAAGTAATATTAAGTAAGCCTCTGTGTTGGTAATTTGGAAGTAGCTGCTGGGATGGGAAAATTCTATCTACATATAGTAGTTTAAAAGATCCCAAATTACCAAATGTAGAATGAAACAATTCACAATAAAAAGAAAATGACTAAAGGATAAACTTCTTTGACACCTATCACAATCTTTAAAAGTTATATAAAAGTTAAACATATATAAAACTTTCCCACTTAGATTTATGATTTTTGGATTTTCAAACAAATATAATTCACTATATTTAAAGATATTAAAAGAGAAAAATAATAGAGTCATTTAAAATAACTGGAAGGAAAATATTTGATAAAAATCCAACCATAATGAATAAGGCAAAAATCTTTTTATAACAGAAAAAATTGAATCGTTAATCTAATACAAATATTGAAAACAAAAAAGGGAAAGTTGTTAACGCTCCATTCATCTGCCGCCCTCACCCACCCCGGGTGCAAAGCATGGAGTCACGGGTAAGTAAGCACTGTTGCAGAGGGCTGAACTGACCTGGGGAGCAGAGTGAAAGATGGCATGGCCTTCAGTGTGAAGTATGCAAACGAGCAAAGCTGAATTATTCAACAAGGAGAGGAATTTGTTCTCTATTCCCAACAAAAGTGCTATAGGAAGCTGTAGGTCCCTAAAGCCAAAGACAGTGGATGCTGAGAAAAGACATCATGTGACCCGCAACTACAGTGAGAACTGAAGCCAAGATGAACACACCAGCTCAGGATCCTGAAGTGTCCAAGCAAAGGACAAGCCTGCCGTTTGAAACTGAAGGGAGACTGCCAAATTGCTGAGCTACAGTTAAGAAAATGGTTGTAGATTGGTCATAACGTGCAGCAAGGAGATTTGAGATCCGCCAACGGGGAGTGTGAACAAACCAAACCATTCTGTCAGGATGAGCCTTACCTTCTGAAATCTTAACTTCTTTGTGTTTTTCTACGTGGTTTTCAGCTCTCATAACAAACTCTGCTTTCTTGTAAAGACGGCTGCTGATTGGGCCTTTGTTGAACTCTTAAGAGTCTTAAAGAGACGCGCATGCTCAGAATGCAGTGAAGGACAGAGCTGCTTGCTGTGAACACTGGAGACCAAAGAGACTATCCAAGTAGTGAATGAAGAAGAAATGGCCTTCCAGCTTATGTCTGCCTCAGTCTCTCCTCCTTCCCAAATATAGACAATGACCCATTAGTCATTTATGCTGTCCCATATATAATTTTATTTTTGTTATTTGTAATTGTGGTTTGCAACCTCTATTTCATTTTCCACAAATTTAATGTATTTTTACATTAAATGTGTATGTACATGTGCAAATGTGTGCATATGTGTATGTGTCTGTGAATGTGCAGGTTTGTGTGCATGCATGCGTTATGTGAGAATATGTGTGCATAAGTGCAAAGGTGTGGATGTGCATGTACATATATGCAGGTGTGTACATGTATGCATACGCTTATGTGTATATATGTTCATAGGTGTGCATGTGTGTTCGTGTGAAGGTACAGCTGCATGTGTATGTGCATGTGCACATGTAGATATATGTGTATGCAGACCTGAGGTCAACTCCAGCTACTATTCTACCTGCAGTGAAAACCACTTTTTATTTGTGATGGATTCATTCTTTGGCCTAAAACTCAAATCTGTTGTCTTTGCCTTGCCAGTGATGGAATTACAAGCATGATCCCAACCACAATATCCAGCATTATTATGTGTATTCTGGAGATTAAATTCAGGATTTCATGATTACATGACCATCACTTTAATGAGCAAGCCCACAGGTGTGACAACCTTATGCAAATTCTTCTTAGTGTGGTATATTTGGTACATGGTGGCTTTGTAGGAGCTACTTTTAAAACTGTCTCCTAATTAAAACAAAACAAAAAAAAGCAAAACAATAACAAAAGTAAAAAAATAACCAAAACAAATACCGGTGGTCCCTCTGAGTGTCCAATCATCATAGTTATTGTGCCACGTTCACACATTAAGTTTTGGAATTTAATATTATGATGGATATGAATCACTCAAAGGATACTACTTGTTGAACTGCTATATTTATATAGTGCACAACATCAGTGTAATCACTTCTGACTATAAAGTTATATCTATGATAAAGTTATATGTATTATATATAATATTTTTCATAATGAAGGGCTTGCTGTTCTTTATTAATTAAAATTTATCAGAGGTGTTTGCTTGTATTACTGAAAAAAGTACTTTAAAAAGAATCATACCTTTAACCATGTATCCAGGTTGTTTGTTGAAACAGTAAAGTATTCATTTATTCATTGTTCTCTGGGTAACGACCAAACTGGGTCAGAGTCGTTCACCTGCCGTTACTCATTGTCTATTTCCATTACTTCTAACATGCCTATTTGAATCAATGTCTTCGGCAATCTATGAACAAATACATAAATGAATACTAGGGAAAATAATTACCAAATACCCATTACTTCACACATATCAATTAGAATAGAAAGACAAAATAAAAGCATTTAATTTGCTTTGGTTCCTTGTGTGTTTATGTTGTAAATATGTGAACATAAGCAGTTAGAGACACAAGTCTAAATGAATAGGATTATTTTCTATCCTCTTACAGTTTTATGAGCAGCCTAAGAACAATCTCTAGAATGTGTAAGGAGGTGATTTACGTGGGTGTATTTAAATAAGAAAAGATTTTTCCAGTACTGTTCTTTCCCCTTTTTTTCCTTTTACTTGGTATCTTCTTTTATTCCCAGAGAAATAAAAAGAACATTTAGAAACACAAAGATTAGAGATGGGGAAATAGCATTGTGTTCCCGATATCATCATTTACACAAAAACCTACAGTACTCTGAAAGTTATTAGGAATAAAGGAGCTTGTAGAGATAGCTAGATAATGGTTCGTATGCAAAGACTATTATATCTGTTTACTTCTTCAGCAAACAACCTGGATACATGGTTAAAGATATGATTCTTTTTTTAAAGTAATATTTACAGTAATATGAGCAAACACCTCTGATAAATTTTAATTAATAAAGGACAGTGAGCCCATCATTATTAAAAATATTATATAGAATATATATATATATAACTTTATCATATATATATATAACTTTAACAAATAATATCAAAGAATACCCTATGTAAATAGAGAGGTACACTGTGTTTGTTGAAAATGTTGATTTACAGATTGAAAACAACTTCACTAAGAACCTAATAAAAATTTAGAAAGAAAAGTAGCCATGTTAATATATGGGAAATTCAGTACTCTGTGCTGGACCTAAGGAGTCAAGAATGATGGTGGTGAATGCATTGCAAGATAAAGAACTCCAAGCCAGAAACCTCCACTGTAGTGATCTATTGTGTCCCCCAATATATTGTGCGTCCTTGTAAGCTTATCTGGGGTCAAAGGACAGAACAACCACTAGACAGACATAGAGGCCAGAAAATGGTGGCACACACACCTTTAATCCTAGTATTCTGGAGGCAGAGATCCATTCAGATCTCTGTGAGTTCAAAGCCACACTGGAAACAGCCAGGCATGGTGACACACGCCTTTAATCCCAAGAAGTGATGACAGGAAGCAGAAAGGTATATAAGGCGTGAGGACCAGGAACTAGAGTCTGGTTAAGTTTTTAGGCTTTTGAGCAGCAGTTCAGCTGAGATCCATTTGGATGGGGACACAGAGGCTTCCAGTTTGAGGAAATAAGATAAGCTGAGGAATTGGCAAGGTGAGGTTAGCTGTGGCCTGTTCTGTTTCTCTGATCTTTCAGTGTTCACTCCAATACCTGGCTCCAGGTTTGGTTTTATTAATAAGACCTTCTAACAATTCATGCTACACTCCACCAAAAATGAGTCAGTCAGAGCCTTTACCCTTAAAACTATGGGAATCACCTGGGGGGGGGAGGGGGAGAGATGTGAAGCAGTAATGTAATGTATAATGGGTAGTTATAAAGAAAGAAGTTTGAGTCCAGTTAATATTCATCTATTTTTCTTAGCTCTTTTCTCCCAAATGAGCAAGCTAGTAGGTAATATTCCTCCACAGGTTCTGCTATAAGCTCTTGCCATGAGTGCCTGCTTTGGCTTCCTTCAGTGATGAATGATAAACTGTAAGATAAAAAACACTTCCTGAAAAAGGAGGAGGAGGAAGTGGTGGGATAATAGAACATAGATGATATGAGAGTATAAAGAAGAAATAATGCAGTTGGAAATGTTTAAGTGGCAATCATGTTTGTGGGATTTGGGGAAATGAGGGGCTAGGGAAGAAGAGTTAACCACTATTAAGGGTACATGAAAATCTAATACTCTGTAATTCATTACAAAATATAATTAGGAAAAAATTAAAGGGAAATTTTCCAGCATGCTTCAATAATGCTGTTCTCATGATCCATGCCTTATTAAACAAAATCAGAGAGGCTACAGAGGTCTCCAAAACAATATAGGCTTTTGCCATTGCTCTTAGTTACCCACCATAATTAGACAATAGAATCCTTTGCTGAAGATACCTGTACTGACTAGTTTTATGTCAGCTTGACACAGCTAGAGTCATTTTGGAAGAGAAAACTTTAAATAAGAAAATGCCTCTACCAGGCTGGCCTGTGGGGAAGCCTGTGATGCATTTTCTTCATTGATGATTGATAATGTGGGAGGGCCAAGCCAAATGTGGGTGATGTACCCCCTGGGCTGGTGATCCTCGGTGCTAAAAGAAAGCAAGATAAGCAAGTCATCAGGAACAAGCCAGTAAGCAGCCTTCCTCCACGGGCTCTGCATCCGTTCCTGACTCCAGGCTCCTACTCTGATTGATTTTCTTCCCTGACTTCCCTTAGTGATGGACTATTCCTGAATGTGTAAAATAAACTCTTTCTTCTGCAAGTTGCTTTTGGTCATGATTGATATTCCATTGTAGTAATAGAAACTTTAACTAAGGCAATACTGCACATCTTGTTAACTAAGCTTTATATGTATCAGCTTAGTTCCTACCTTTATACACATATTTATATACAAATTGAAACTAAGCTGTAAAATTTCTTCTTGCTTGCTAACTTTCATAATCTCTGAAGCTATCCAGGCTACTGGGGGAGAAGAGACATCGATGTACTTACTCAGGTATGAAACATAAAAGTGACAATAAATACCAACGTACCACACAAGATGTACTCACCAGTGCAATAGCAGCACAGCTATTGTTGGGGTAACTAGTCACTCTGTGAACTTGCTTGAGCCTCCTCCACATGATGGAATCCACGCCTGGTAATATAAACCCAATCAAAACCCATTGCTGGGGAGGTCATCCTGCCTAAAGCGTGTTTGGGTGGTCTTTACTACCATTGTTTGGCTAAATTGACATGACACCAAACTGCCTTCAAAATATTTGTGTATACCCATAGATAAGTGTTATACTCAGTCTTAGTCAGAGAAGTTACGCTTTGCAAATGAATGACAAAGAATCTTGAGACTCACAAATGTTCAGGGTACTCAGAAAAAGTGAATCTTCAGTGCTTAGCTCTAAATAGGACATGGATACCACCTCCTATAAGACACAGAGAATATTGCAGAAGATGATGTGGAAAGAATTTAAGAGCTGGAAGAGCCAGGAGAAGGGCATGGCATAGACACCAGGAGCATATTATCACAGTAGTTGTGGTTGGTGACAATGAATATGGAAAGCACTTGTCCAGTCAACAGTTAAGCATGGATTGAGTGGGAAAGGTCTCATAGGGCTCTAATCATTCCCTGTTGAACTATTGGCTGCCAGTGGATTCAAGGGCAGAGGGAATCGTTATCATCAGTTTTTTACCCACTGAGCTCCAATGTCTAGTTCCAAACCACGAGTCTGCTTAAATCAGTGGGATACAATACAAAACAAAAAGATGTGGATGTAGGAAAGGAAACTTAGGTGTGAGGGTTTTTTACAGGGGTAGGAAGAAAAGAGAGATGGAGAAACAGTAATGCACTATATGCATATAGGAAATCGTCAAAGAATAAATTTAATTAATAAAAATAATGTGGAAAACTTTTGAAGACAGCCAATGTCAACCTCTTCCCCCCCACACACACAAATGCACACAGAGTATATTGCACAAAAGAATAAAAAATAAACTATATATATATATATATATATATATATTCAAGTACACTATTGTCAAAATATAAATCAGGATTCATATACAATAAATAATGAGTGTATTTTGAACAACTAATCTCATCATTAATCTGTATTGTATTACTATAATCTATGAAGGGGGAATAGGAAAGCAGTAAAGGATGGAAGGGAAGACGATGGTAGGGGAAAGGGAAGGGGAGGGAGGGGAGGGGAGAGAAAGAGGGAGGGGGAGGGAGGAGAGGTGGGAGGGGAAGGGAGGGGAAGGGAGGGGAAAGGAAGTTGGGAACATAAATTTATAGTCAAAGTAACAATATATTCTAGGTTTTTTTAAGGTTATTGAAAACTCTGATCTGAGGTAATTTATTTTAATGTCAATTAACTCCCAAATTTTCTATTATCTTTTATTTTTATCACTCTTTCTCTATCTTTACTTTTTCTCCTAGAGTACTTGGAAATTGCCATGATGTAGAAACAGGCAGGGTGAGGGTTGAGCCTCATTTCACTGCCAGCCTATACCGGAGAATTAAGGCATTGTTTCAAGGAAAGCAGAGGGAAATTGTGCTGAGCTGCTCTGTGAGTCCATTCCCTCCTACTCCCTGTCCCTCCCCACTCATTCACTGAATTTTGTCCCCCAATACCCATCAGTAGATGCATTCATTTGCTATTCTTTTCTTCTGGTAAACTGACTTTTCTGGAGTATATGTAGCTTGTTATCATTGTAAGTAACCAATTCTAATTCAACAGGAAGCTTCATTACACATTTAATTATAATATCAATTAAATGTATACTGTCCCAATTAAAATAATATTCTTTAAAACTTTCTTTAGATAGCAACCATGTAGTTCTCTAAATGATTATGAATTATTTCTAAATTAATATGATCTGTATAAACAAAAAAAGTCGATGTGCTCTTTCAATAATTATACTAATGAACAAAGCACTCCTACCCTCTCAAACACCCACACATTCAGTAAATAACCATTGTGTGAAGGGTTGTGTGTTAATTAAGGAATTAGAGCACGTTAAACATGGTGCTTTATGAACATATGTTTCAATTTCTCCTCTTCTCCTTTCACCACACTAATGTAATAACAAGAAGCAGTTGCAGAAAAGACTAAATCTAATAAACCAGAGGCAAATTAGGCATATTAATCCACTGTACTTCTAATTTTTAAATATACATGCATCGCCTTTTATTTTAAAATATTACTTAAATGCTTGTTCATTCTCTTAATCCCTTGACCTTTCTTTTCCAGAGTTGAAAATCAGGGCCAGTCACTGTGGTTCTGTGATTGCTGTTCAAAAATTTGTAGTGGATGAAAGCACTTGACCTACATTTTATTTTCAGCCCTTCCTTCTGTAACCTGAAAGGAAAAATATATGTATCAGAGTTCAGAGTGAGAGCAATCATCTCTCCTGCACCGCCTACACCTTTCCTCAGAGTTCTGCAATCAACTGTGATAGCATTTGAGGACACTAATCAGTCAAACCCTAAAATTATCGATCCCAGAGAAACTGTATGAATGATTTCCTTTCCTTTTGTTCCTACTTGTGGGTAGTTTCAAATAGAAAACATGGCAACATCAATGAGTCCAAATCTATAAATAAATATGTAAAGTCATAATTCATAATCAAGTACAAGGAATGGTGGGATTAATTTGTTATTATTAGCATTTAACCTGGATTTGAGAGAGGACCTCCTTCAAGGCATCCTGCATACAACTACACTGAATCAAGGAGAAATTTGTGGTGGTAATGTTTTGGATCCAAACTCTCCACAATTCTCATGTGTTCGCCTCTTTGATATACTAGTTTGAGACTTAAGAAGACCAGCCTTTAGATCTACAGAGATGTACCAGGGATTTGTGTTTGATCGCCTACACAGGAACTGTGTATGCAGATCAGTGCAACCTCAGAGAACCCAGATAATGAAGTTTTTGTACCCTTTCCATACAAATCTCCTACCAAGAGAGCCCCAGGGTGCCATTTACACTCTCTTGCATCCTAAAAGCCCAGTTTAATTTCAAACATCACAGCCCTATGAGCAGCTAATAATGTGTTATCACCATGATTTATTTATCTTTGTATCCCAAGCTCCTAACGTAATGCCTGTCTCATAGTAGTGATGGTTAAGTTAGAACAGAATTGAACAAACTGGGGCTGTATTCATTCATGACAGATCAAAACTCACAACCATTTCTGTTTTGCAAAATGGTATCCAATCAATGAAATTGCAATTACCAACTGTAAATTATAAATCGTTAACTGGAAAATCATCCCTAGGGGAGAATTAGGTTATGTTTTGCTTTTTTCAGATAACTCACCTTTAAAATCATTTGCATTTTCTCTTTCTATAAGTAAATACTAAATTTTTTCTTTCTGGGTCTCAACATAAGGCCAGATACACTGAATCCAACAGAAGAGAAAGTGGAGAAAAGTCTTAAACTCTTTGGCACAGGAAAAAAATATCTTTCTGAACCAAACACCAAGAGCATAGGCACTAAGATCAACAATTAATAAATGAGACTCGTGCAACTGAAAGCTTCTTTATGGCAAAGGACACCATCATACAGAAAAAGCAGCAGGCTGTGGAATGGGAAAATATTTTTACCAACTACACATCATATAGAGTGCTAATATTCAAAATATATTTAAAAAACACTCAGGAAATTATATACCAAAAGAAGAAAAAAATAATCCAATTAAAAATGTGATACATGTCAGAGAGTGGTGGCTCATGCTTTTATTCCCAGCACTTGGGAAGCAGAGGCTGGGCTATCTCTGTGAGTTTGAGGCCAGCCTGGTGTACAAAGTGAGTTCCAGGACTGCCAGGACTGTATGTAACAGAGACACCCTTTCTTGAAAAACAAAAATAAACCCAACCAACAATCTAACAAATAAAATGGGATACAGATCTAAACAGAACTCTCAAAAGAGGAAACACAGGTTGCTGAGGAACACTTAAAATGTTCAACATCTTTAGTCATCAGGAAAATGCAAATCAAAACTACTTTGAGATTCTTATCTTATATCTGTCAGAATGGCTGAGATCAATAACACAATGACAGCTCATGCTGGCAAGGATGTGGAGTATGAGGAATACTCATACATTGCTGATGGGAGTAAAAACTTGTACAGCCACTATGACAATTAATATAGTGGTTTCTCAGAAAACTGGGAATAGATCTTGTGGGAGCCCGTTTTCAGGTTCCTCGTGGCTTTACTCAGCATGTCCACATAGAGGATGGTTAGGACCACGGGCCTGAGTGCAGGTGTCTGAGATGGTCTGCACTTGGCTGTGCTGGGGGAGGAGGTCTTTTGCTCCACCCCTTGGCATCACTATAAATACCCTGGGGCAGAGACAGTCGGGGCCCGTTGGAAAAGATTCCAGGCCCTCTCGAGGCTATCCTTTATTTTCTATCTGTTTATCTCTGCAATATTCTGCGCAATGAATTCTTCTATCTAATATTTCCTGCTGCTCACACTCAAGAAAACTCTGGGGAGCTGTGGGGTTGGTGGGTAAATGCCCCACAAGATCTACCTCAAGATCCAGCTATACCACTCTATCCTACCACAAGGACAGGACACTCCATCCTACCACAAGGAGATTTGCTCAGCTATATTCATAGCAGCTTTAATCTTAACAGCCAAAAATCAGTCTAGATATCTATCAATGAATGAGTGGATAAAGAAAAGGTGGTACATTTACACAATGACTTTTACTCAGCCATTAAAGAAAATAAGATAATGAAATTCACAGGTAAATGGATGAAAGTAGAAAGAACTCATCCTGAGTGAGATAATCCAGACCCAGAAAGACAAATAGGGTATGTATTTGCTTTTAAGTAGAAGTTAGCTGCTAAGTTTTCAATAAGCAGGCGACAACCCATGTAACCACAGAGCTGAGGTATAGAGTAAGGGACTAGAGGGATGAATTGGATCTCGTTTGAAAGCAGACATGGGATAAATAGTATGGAAGACAAGGGAGGGTAGGATTGGAAAGGGAGAAGTGAATAGGGAGGGGGAGAAAAGAGGGTGACAAGGGAGGAAATACTGGGGGTGGGGACAGCTAAAACTAAAGGCCAATAGAAGAGTCATAGGGAATCCTAGTATATAGAAGCTTCAAAAAATACAGATATACATGAAGGTGATCTAAATGGAATCACCTAATAACAGGGGAGACAGAGCCACAGCTGGTCATCTCCCATCACTAAATGAAGCCTCTTGTTCCGGGAGTAGGCTACATCAAATAGAGTTTCTTATCCAAAGATTCCTATCAAAACTTCCAAACAAACAAGGCTATTGGTTGCTCTCTGAAGACTGATGGTAAGTCTCTATGGCTGAAAATAATACCTACAAAACTCAATGAACTTGGAAAATTCGAGCTGGTGCCAACCAAGAGCTTTCACCCCTATGGAACATGTTCATGGTACTAGGAGATACTTTCCATGCAACCAAAGGACAAAAGGTAACCAACCCAGCAGCAAAACCTTCAATCACCAATAGTGACCTGTTTAGAAGATATGCTCATGTAGGAGCGGCACAAAGCTCAGCGGAGTAACAAATCAATATTCAATTTAATTTAAGGCCCATTCCATGAGGTGAAACCCTTACCTGATACTACTCATGTGGCCAGAAACCTAGGGGAAAACCAAATACAAATATTTTTCTAAAGGAACACAGCAGAAAATTGACTCCTCCTGATATTCTGCTACATTCATAAACCAGTGCCTTGCTCAGCCTTCATCAGAGAAGCTTCTTCCTGCCATAGATGAGAACATAGACAGATATCCACAGCTAGACAATGTGAAGAGTGTAGAAGACCTTGGGACACTCAATCCTAAATGAGATGTCTCTATCAAATTCTACCCCTCAGGGATCAGGGAACCCTGCTGAAGATGAGGTGGAAAGATTGTAAGAGTCGGAGGGGATGGAGGACACTAAGGAAACAAAGCCTTCTTAACACAGCAGGACTTACGTACTTATGAGTTCACAGAGACTGTGACAACAGGCACAAAGCCCAAACAGGTCTGGGCAGATAGAGTCAAGGCATTAGGAGGAGAGGTGGACATAAGTACCTATTCCTAACCCAGAGGAGATCTCCATTTGATAAATGCTCTGAAATGAGAAATTGGCCTTCTCCAACAGAGTCTGACCTTACCAGAAGAGTCTGATGGATTAGACTGGGAGGTTTCTAACTTATAATAAGAAGCACTCTTAAGACAAAGGCCCAGGACCAGCAGTAGATGGCCAACACTAAAGGAACTCAATGTTTTGGAAGTTATTTGTCTCATAATGGTTTGTCAGTCTTCTGTTTTTTTCAACCTTACAGGTCCTTTGAATATATGGTATGATTTCTGTTTTTGTGTTTTCATGATATTTCTGTGTATGCAATTGTATGTCTCTGCATGTGTGTTTCTTGAGGTTTTTCCTTTTACTCTTTTTTTTTCTGTTTGTTGGTTCTGCTCTATTCTAGTTTGTTTTCATTTTATCTTATTTTACTATTAAAAATCTTGGATGCCTGTTTGTATTCTAATGAGAAAGGTATGGATTTGGGTGGTTGGGGAAGTGGGAAGGACCAAGGAGGAGTTGGGGAAGGATAGCTGTAATCAGAATATATTATTTGACAATTAATCTGTGTTCAATAAAGGAGAAAGAAAAATATGTTGTTTGGGGCTGGAGAGATGACTCAGTGGTTAGGAGCACTTGCTGTTCTTCCAGAGGACCCAGGTTCCATACCCAGTACCAAAATACTGTAACTCCAGTACCAGGCACTAACACTCTTCTGGACTCTATGTGCATTGTATGCATCTATTTTGTAAACATACATGCAGGCAAAATAGTCATACACATAAAATAATAATTTAATGTTTTTTAAAAGGGAAAAATTGTTTTCTGTAAGTAAATATCAAAGGAGTTGGCCTCATTGTAATAAATACAAATAGATTGTAATAAACACAAAATTCTTAGATCAAAGTGGAAGACAGAAAGACTTTTAACAAGTGTTTTATATATTTTAAATGGATTACTTTCTTCCATTTGGGAGGCAATAGCAGGATACATGAGATGTTATGGAGGAAATGGAAAGCAGAAGTGCTTTAGGAAAGGGAATGGAAGTAAATACAGAAAAAAAGAGGGAGGATGCTAAAATAACAAGGATGTCTGGAAAAGCCGCAAGGAATTATATTTATCTTTAAAATATCCTGCAATATACATAGTTCCATGTATGAACGTATATAGTCTTAATGAACATTTCTCATCTGAGCTGAAAGTTCTTCCTTCAAGAGCCAAAGACAGCAAAACCCCAATACGAGACATGAGACATATTCTTTAGAGTTGTTGGCCAGGGCTGTTCAATAGACTCTCAAAACATACAGCTTTTAGTTGTTGACCTTGTTTGCTCCCCAGAGGTGGAAGGTAAGTCCCTAATTGCTGAAGACACCATACACTTCAGAAACACAGCCCAGTGACTCCTGAAGGGGACCTGACTTAAATGTCTACTGCTTCCTCCAGGATTCATTTTCATGGAATCAGAAGGCACCATGAAAGCTTCCAAAGGAGGGAAGTAACCAACACTTCTACGTAGCTAGGATGCCTGCAAGCTACTTTTAGGGGAAGAACACAAGAGCATCCTTAAAAGATAGTGTCAGGAAACAGAGTGGTCAGGCTGGCAGGAGCGCTGACCATACCAGAAGAGTCTGAAATGGTACATTCGCAATGTTTTCTAACTTACAATTATTTTCATCCTCTGAGAGGAAACAGATGTTTTCTGGACAAATTGTCAAAAAGGTTCTTTCTTCAGTCTGGTATAATGTCATCTTAGTACAGGTCTTAAAGAAATCTAGTTGTTGGGGAAATATTTAGATAAATTTTGTTATAAGGATTTTAAGAGTTAAGGTAGTCTCTAATCTATCTGTGTTGTTTAATTGTGGCTTTACACAAAACACTAGAGGTAGAAGCATGTCTTTCAGTGGACGTTTTCTGCCTCTCTGGTAGACATGATGCTGCACCACACATATCCCCAACAAAGCACATTTTTGCCCAAGTGCAGGATATAATTGGCAGCTGGCTCCATCTTTCACCTCTTTCATGGTCTAATTGAAGACTAATCCACCCAAATCCAAGCTCCTCAGGAGGCTAGAAAGATCTTTGCAGGTCTATATCACTATTCCTGTCTGTTCACTACTGTTACTCCTCTTTTCTTTCTTTCAAAATGTTGTTTTTTGATAAACTTTCTAAACCTCTTTTCTGTCTGGGTAATATATGTTTATTCACCTCTTCCAGAAAAAGTCATGCAACACAATTAATACCTGAATAATGACTGACGAGAAACAAAGATGAATTGGGGAAGAGCAGTGCTTGGTCACTGTGACAGATGATAAGGCATGAAACTGATGCTGATCCATCTCAACTTGGAGCATCTGTCAGGGAAATTCTGATATGGCTATATCATGCGGTATAGCAGCAGTAACAATGACTACTCATGACACTGAGTGAGTGAGTGAGTGAGTGAGTGAGTGAGTGAGTGAGTGATAAAACAGGCAGAGATGTCTGAGTCATTAGAGAATGGAGTATTCTTGGGAGGAATCCCAGGGTGGCTATCTTCCTTCATACGGTATGAGCTTGCATGCCTCCCTGTTGAATGGAGTTCGCTCTGCAATAAGGGACACAATCAAAACAACTGTTGGATTAGATAATGTATTTCAAAATCTGAATGTAGCCCATGTGGAACAGGATCATAAACAGGTGTTGCCTTTGCTGGGAGAAATGAGACATGCAACTAAAGTTCAACAATGTTCCCAGAAACAATTTTCCTGATAAAGTAGAAATTGTGGTACTAAAGACATGAAGATGTTTTTTTCTGCATTAGCCTCTAATTTTGCATGAAAAGTGGGAAGAGAGAATTTGAGAATCTCTGATTCTTCGGAATGATTTAGAATGACATGGGAATTTTTGTTTGGAAGGAGCTAAAATATCCCAGGTGGGATGACAAAAACAAATAAGAAAGTAGAAATCATGTCATATCCAGGTTATACAAAAGCAACCATGGCAGGAATTGTAAGGAGTTGGTTTTGTTAGAGGAAACAAACCAACGAACTACAAGAAAACAAATTTGGTGTCAGTGAGCCCCCGGAATGCTTAAAAATCTGAACAATGATTTACTGTATGGGTAAATGAAGGAGTGAGATCCATTTTAGAACCCCAGCATTCAATAAACTGGGTACAGTAACCCATGATAATAATCCCGGGATTTCAGGATGAATGCAAAGGGATAATGAAGTTCAAGGGCATCTTCTACTATATAGCATGCTAAGGACCAGTCTAAGATATATGAGACCACACCCAAAATAAAAATGATAATAACAAGAAAGAGCTGGGGAGATAGGGATATGATGTCCAAAAGAAGACATCTACATTTTCCAAAGGTAAGAGACAATAAAAAATATCTTTGTAAGAACACAATATCACACGATTGCTCTTTTATTCTCTATATTCTCCCATTATACTTCTTAGAATGATAAAATATGTAAAACTATAAGTATATATAGTTAGGAAGACATCAAATGCAATTTTAAGAACAATAAATCATTAAAGCAATTATGTGAAAAACTTTAATAATAAACGATGACTCTTCGAAAGTAAACATTCTCCAAAAGCAAGAAATCTTGTGGAACAAATGAAAAAAAATCATGCAATTTTCTTCTTAAAATCAGAAAATGATCTATTAAATTGAAGGTAAAATGAAGAAAAATCACGTTAAGATAAAAGAATTGGGAGTATCAATTCTTCTTGACTTTTTAAACATGTCACAAGGAGCCTAAAAATAGCCAATAGATGACATGACAAAGTGTTCCACTTATTTGTGTTGTATAGAAATAGCCTGGAGAGAATTCGTCTTCACAAACAATATAAGGTAGATAGCAAAATGAACCAGACAAAAATGAATGTTAAAGAAGTCATACAATGCCTTATTTGGAGACTTGGTAAATTGATAGCATCAAAACTCACCCTTCTGATACTGGAGTTTCAAACTTATTCCTACTACACTGAATTAATAGAATTTTCTTCATTGTGTGAGCTTTAGAGCTCACACAGCTCACTGTGGCAGAGAAAACCAGTAGATGTAATTCTTTTAAGGGTAAGTTCTTTGACTGTCATATTTTTGTATACCTTAAAGTATCGTAAATATTTTTTTCTGAGTTTTTTTTTCAGATTTTGCAATTTTTAAAATAGAGAAAAAAGTATTGAAAACTCTGCTAGGGTTTTGATTATGGAGAAGCAACAAGTCATATGAGGATTTATGTCCTCAGTTTGACAAGATATTCATGGTCTTTCTTTGACTGTGGTCTAACCAACCTAATTCTAAAAGCTTTTCATGCATTCATCAAAACAATACACTTTATTTACTCTGCACAATTTAGTAAGGTTATGCCTTTTAAACCTAAGAAAAGTAATATGGTCTGTCATAGTTTTATCAAGATAATTGAGAGTAACCCAAATAATAAATACATCACGTCAGTACTGAAACCTAGTACAGAGAGTTTTCAGTGAACAAGTTACTATTAAAATCAAAAGCAAAAAGCACAAAAATAATGCCTTTAATATCCAACTTCTTATAGAAAGTGATAATATATATAAAGACAGACCCCCTAGTCCAACTTCATCTTGGAGTCCCACAAATGTCTTTCTTGCTTCTGTGAGTAACTAATATGGAAAATTATCACAAACAAATGTTATTTACATAAAACAACTGGGGCTGTAGGGATGGCTCAGAGGTCAAGAATGTGTGTTGTTCTTGCAGAGGACGAGAATTCAGTTGTTAGCACTCACTGCTGTTCCCAACTGCCAGCAACTCAGGTCCAGGGTATCTCATGCCTTCTTTCGGCATCCGCTAGTACTACAAATGCATGGACAAATCCACATACCAACACACAAAAATGCACTAAATTAAAAGTAAATGTTTAAAATTTGATGACAATTAACTAAAATGGAGGAGCTTATTACAAACTGACACTGACTTCTTTTGGTTAAAAGGGAAACTCTATTTCTCCACATTAATAGAAACTGGGACTTAGCAAATACTTGTTGAGGAGAGAAGGAGGGAGATCATTGGTTCTTCTGCATCTGTGATTGATTTCTCAAGATGATAAGAATGTTTCTCCAATGGTTCCTACCTCTGAGGCACAGACTGCAGCATGTGGAGGCTTTGGCTTATCCTTGACTATGGTCCTTTTCTGTAGGGTTGCAGTACCAGCTGGTAGTAAGAATGGTTAAAGTAGAGTGAGACACTTTATACTACAAATCCTACACTAGAAGCTATGTAAAAATATAAATATTAAAGTTACTGTTTGGCCTACTTGTCATCATAGAGCCTTTGTCCAGTGACTGATGGAGGCAGATGCAGAGATTCACGGCCAGGCACCAGGCTGAGCTCCAGGAATCCAATTGAGAGAGAGGAGAGATTCTGCAGGCGAGAGACATCGAGATCATGATGGGTGGACGTGCAGAGATGACCGGCCTCGCTAGTGGAAGCCCATGAACTGTGGACTGGTGGCTGTGGAACCCCCATGGGACTGGACTGGGTCCTCTGGATACGCAAGATGGTTGATTGGCTAGAACTGTTTGGGGGGCACCCAGGCAGGGGGATCGAGATCTGTCCCTGGTATATGGGCAGGCTTCTGGGAATCCGGTGCCTGAGGTGTGACGCCTTGCACAGCCTTGGTGCAGTGGGAAGGGGCTTGGACCTGGCTAGGCTCAGTGTGCTGGGCTCTGCTGACTCCCCATGAGAGACCTCGATTTGGGGGATGTGGCGATGGGGAGTGGCTTGGGAAAGAGGGCTGGGGGGTGGATGGAGGGAGGAGGAGGTATCTGTGGATAGTATGTGGAGTGAGTAGAAAATTTCTTAATAAAGAAAAATGAAAAAAAAATTACTGTTTGGCTACATAATTCAACCAGTGCAAGTGTTAGCCAGAGAAATGGCTTTAGGGACTACTCTAACAATCTTGGTTCTAGAAAGTAATCTAACTAAAGGGCATTAGTAACTTTTTCTAATTGTTAAATTGGGACACAGTTGTAATTGTAATTATATTGTACTGTCTTTATTGACAGATGAACTGTAAACCATACTGTCAATGGAAACTTGCTTAATTATTCAGGGCTACTGCTTGAAGATCTGTGACACTGTAGTGCTTATATACATAAAACTAATTATTTTATTTGAGAAGTACTTATTTATCCTTACAGCCACAGATAAGTGTATCTTTCACCCTACATTGAAAAACTTCCTTGTGCAAAAATGGAAAACAGAAAACCATGATTGGTCAAAACCCAGAAAACATATGATCATGGGGTGCCCAGACCCAACTGGAACATCTATAGCACAGCTCATGCACATAGGTTCTGGGAACATCACTGAAGTGGGTGGAGGGGGGCAGTAAAAGATTAGAAGAGCTAGACAAATCAGGAAATCTTCTGTTAGAATGTATCTCTGAGAAATGTCAGGGAAAATTGGTGATATCTCAAAACCATGTCTGCCTAAACAAGACCTGAACAAGGACAACATGAACTGACATACTAACACGGTAGAAAAAAATTTCATGGGACCCCATCCCCAGACAAGGAACTACAGGCAATTAAAGAATGCTAAAAGCAACAGAAACAGTCTTCCACAGAGATGAGGCCATAATTAGCTAATACCAAGCCATCATTCCTGAAATAATATACATACAAGCAACACTAAATAGATTGAGATAGATTGAGCATGTTTATATATATATATATATATATATATATATATGTGTGTGTGTGTGTGTGTGTGTGTATATACATATATATATAAACTATAACATGTGTGTTTGTGTGTGTAGCAAAAATAATAAAAGAACAACAAAAAAGAGGTCATAATTTCTGGAGGGAGCAAGGTGGGGATATACAGGAGGCATTAGAAGGAGGAAAGATGGGATGGATGTAGCAATTATATTTTAGGTTTTAAAATTCATGATAAAATGAATGTGTATAATTATTGGGCATGGTGATGCATGTCTATATTCCCAGAACTCAGCAAGTGGGGAAAGGAAGACCAGAAGTTCAACATGAGTTCAAGGTCAGCCTCATCTACATAGAAAGTTCTGGGTCACCTCAGCTACATAGCAAGCTTTGGGTCAACCTTGACTACATAAGACCCTCGTTTAGTGAAATTACAACCATCTTTAACTCCAGTTCCACGACATCTGATGCTCTCTTCTGGCCTCTACAGGCACAAAGCGTGTATGTGGTACACAGACATACATATAGGCAAAACACTCATACACATACTACAAACATATATAAAATTAAAAAAAAAACTTCAATTAAATTACTTGGAAGCAAGTAGAAACTCAATGTTTATGAGTTTCATTTGGTCATGGTATTGACGTGAGGGTGTAACTTGTGTGAATCCAAGCTTGTTTTTGAAAGAGGCAATGTTGCAAATAAATATTGCATAGCTAAATATGTAAGAAAACGTCACTGGTGGAAAATAGCCCAAGTCAGTGTTCTACTGCTTGCCAGTGTTTCAAGATAGTTCAGTATAAGGAGTACGTAAGATTGAATGCCCTAGAACAGAAGACAGTATTGTTTTAAGCTCAGTGCTGGTCATGTTCCATTGGCCTGGATTGATGCTGTGACTCCAACGGCAACTTTATAATCTGCAGTGGAAATGGAGGGTATTTTTTAAAGGTTCCAATTACCTGCCACGTTACAAAAGAGCAATAAGACTGCTCGTGGAAGCTACATGCAATTTCTCTGTGCTGAATTCTCCCACACATCATTTTGTAAAGGATTTAATGTGAAAACAAAGTAAGAATTCTTCTAATAATGGTTTTTAAGGAAAGATTAAAGGAACAGAAAAAGTTGTGCCAAGTTAGATGTATTTTTCCTTTTATTCCTAGGACAATATTTTTCTCTTGACTTACTATATAGCAAGAGCTATGCACCAAGGATTACATGGGCACTGTCCTTCTTATTGCAGGTCGAAATGTAAAATGTTTTATTTATAAGACTGAAAGAACAAATTGTGCTCTTAACTTTAAGATAATCAGAATGTATATGTTCCTCCAGAAAACAGCATTTGATGGTAAATATAAATGAGTACTATTACTGCTTATGTTAATATAATGCTGGTATGTCTAAAAGTATATTTTGTTAAAAAAAAAGAAAGGTAGGAAGGAAGGAAGGAAAAGAAAGAGCAAGCAAGCTTTCAGGTTATGGAAAGCTGGCCCATTGGTTAAGAATGTGCATTAATCTTGCAAACAATCCAAGTCCAGTTCCCTGAACTCAGATAAAGCTGCCCAGAACCACCCATAACTCTGGCTGGCTCCATAGGACCTGAAGACATCTTCTGGAATCTCAGGACACCTGCATTCTTGTACACACACACACACACACACACACACACACACACACACACACACACACACACGAGAGAGAGAGAGAGAGAGAGAGAGAGAGAGAGAGAGAGGAGGAGGATACATGCACAAACACAAATGCACATGCACAGATACAGACACATGAATAGATATACACACATATGCACAAATATTCACATACACAGAAACATACATAGGCATATACAAATGCTTAAAAGTAAAATCAATACCTAAAAACTAAAGTTTTTTTTTTATAAGATCTAGCATGGAGAAATATCAATGTTGGTTCCTTCTTGGGGGAAAAAGTATAATAAAATCTCATGCTTTAGGTGTTTTCTTCCTTTGCAATTTTATTAATATTCCACAAATATAACCTGGCTTGTTTCACATAGTCACTGAGGCTTAACTACAAAATATATTATGTCCATACTACAAATGCTTTTAAATCTATAAAGCTACTAACAATCTTAGGAGGACATACTAAGTTGGTGGAGAAACTCAGAAGACATTCTGGTTTCTCTTCTGTATATCATAAGACTGTCTTAATGCAGATTTAATTTCAGTTTAAATTCTTAATTTTCTTGACTCCTTTCCAAATCTCTACAAACTAAAGGAAAAGCACCCATTTGGTTATGAGAATTTAGTCACAATAATACACATATCTGCTCCACTGTGAAAACCGAGTTTCCTTAGTTACACAAACCTCAAATTCCACAGAGCTTTTAGAGTGGGAGTGTCACGTGTATGGGTAGAGGAGAAATACATTTAATTGGATACAACTGCTAATTTTTTTTAAAAGTTGTAGTCCCATTAGTTTCTGTCAATTTTAATAAGCCTCAAATCCATATAATTCATTGCATATAAGGAATTTCTGATATATGTGCTATTTGTGTGCAAATGACACAGACCTGCTGTCCCCTGCCATTTTTGTGTTCACTATCCAACTTGCCCAGACAAGAAGTGAAATGCAATTACAAAGATGAGAACATTGGAATCACCCACATCTGTTTTTAGTTTTAGGCATGACAGAATTGGACAACTTATCCTTTTCTCCTTTTTCTTTCTTTCTACTTCTAGAAGGTGTTTTGGGTAAAATACTTAAATATTTTCATAATTTACTTTACAACAGTAAATATTTGTTTTGTGCTACATATATGTTCCAGAATATTCTTTGAAGTATGTATATAAGCATATAGATAAAGGCCCCAAAACATAAAAACCATAAGTCCTGTCCAGATTTGCTATACAGTAACTACAGAGGTGATTTAGCAAACCCACAAAAGACACTCAGAATGTTGTTCCAATCCAACATCCTGGCCTAGATAGGAAGTCTAATGCACAGACAGTGGTACCCTGGGAGAAATTGAACCTTCCTGAACTATAATTTCCACCAATTTTTCTGACAAAAAAAGAATCTTCTCAATATCTACTGTCATCCACTAGAAAAGCCACTGCTTCTCTTGTAAGAACTCTAAACTAATGTTCAAATTTACACTTAACAGAAACAAATATCTTTTGGATGTAACAGTCAAAACAGCAAACTGGTAACTTCCTCACCATCTCTTCATTAAAGGTGTTTTCAGCCAACTAAGCAGTCTGGGATCGTGGGTTTTTCACAAGCAGGACAATGGCATATGTGCAGTCATATGCCTTTTTGCAGACACAACTAGGGATCCTGGACTGACCATGTCAGCAGCTATTACCTTAGTGGAAGGCTCGCGAAACCAGACTCCACAACGATCCTATACTCTTGAGATAACCATCACATCAGCTCTGTCAGCTGATGAAGCACATTAAGTGTATACTTCTCAGTACTAGAAATTGAGACAGTTCAGCAACTGGTCAATTCTCAGCATGAGCTGACCACATGGAGCAGGTTCACAGTGTTTATTGGGCAGTTCCATACAGGATTAACTGGTGAGTTATAATAACCTTCAGAGTGCAATGACTGATACCCCTTTCACATTTAAAATTCATCTAAAGTTTTCTTTTGCCAATAATTAGAATAAAGCCATAAAGATAAATGTACCTTATAGGATGTTTTGACTTCACCCATTTGAAACTGCACAAAAAAATGGAGTTTATCTTTGTCAAATTGATATTCATGCAAATATCTTTTTACTGTATTTAATTTCCTAATAAATGAATTGTTATAAAACCACTTAACGCCGGGCGGTGGTGGCGCACGCCTTTAATCCCAGCACTCGGGAGGCAGAGGCAGGCGGATCTTTGTGAGTTCGAGGCCAGCCTGGGCTACCAAGTGAGCTCCAGGAAAGGCGCAAAGCTACACAGAGAAACCCTATCTCCAAAAAAAAAAAAATAAATAAAAAAAAATAAAACCACTTAACTTTATTATACTACAAATAATATAACTCCCCAATGAAGAATTAAATCCTTTATTTTGTTATGATGGGTGTATACCCATCATAGAGTAAAGAAGTGATTATATAACTTAATCTATCATTTAAAATAAAGGAAAACCCCACACTAAACCTCTTAGTAATCAGCTGCTCCTTTTCTCAGATCCCATAAATAGAGACCTTAGCCTCCAGCCTAGGCCTTTCAGTACTTTTACTCATGTGAGCCTCCTGCATTTTATTTGCTCCTTTTGCAAATATGTGTGAGCCCTTATTTACAATTCTTAGGAAACAAAAGGCCTGGAAACACCCAGCCAAGACCCAGACCATTGGTAAGAGAACTACTTCTGTGCTTTTCAAGTGAGTCATCACAGATACGGAAATGTAAATGCAGTCTCCAGATATCAATCATCATTTTTTTTCCCAACTACCTCTCCCTTTCCTGATGGACTCTTGAAGCAAGAGCCCATATTGCCAGGGGCAAAAATTATGCGTGGGATAGGAAACATGGGCTTTTCTTGTTCTACTATGAACTATTTGAGCCACTAAAATAAAATAAATAAGTTGTAATATTGCTATGTGGTAGACAGAGACAAACTGAGAATGATTCTTTCCATGGTCTTGGTTCAAAATGTACAGAAGTTCATCTTGTTATTTTGTATGTGTTCTGTACCATTTTTGCAAATTCAGGTGAGTTTTCAGACCCAGAGCCCGACTCTATAAATGCGGCTCTAGTAATAGAAGGAAGAGCACCATAGCATTCTCTAATTTAAAGGATATATCTGATCCTGCCAGATATTATCAGTCCCTCAATAAATGGTCTATCAGATACTGTAAACTTTCACATCATCTATTTCAGAATCAGGATGCCATGTTACGATTAATGAATTCCATGAGGACGAACCAGTTGCCTTACCGCATTTGCTGTCCCCGAAGTCTTGATAGAAGCAAAGCTCTGTTCAAGCTGTAAGAACAGTGACAGTGGTTTTGACTGATGCATTATTGGTAAAGAAAGGGAATTTATTCAGGAGTATAGCTCCCAATGTAAAAAAGACTTCTTGGCATTTCCATGAAGAACATAGTCATTATAATCAGGAGGGAGCACTCCAATTGTTCTGCCTTCTAGGAAGGGGAAAATGTCTTTTCTGAATGGAAACAGAAGAAGACAATGCTAACTTTGTGGGCTAAGCATATGGGTGTACATTCATTTCAGAATCTTAGCAGTTAATATACAAATGACTATTTTTTATTTCAAAGCTAAGACTTTGTGTACAACATCTATGAGCATACTCTTTGTTCCTTTTCTCCATCACCCACTTGTTTTTGTTCCCCTCACTTGCCCTTGTGCTGTTCTTCCTTGCTCGCCCTCATCCCCACCATGTTGCTGTTGTTTTATTTTTCTAGACGTGGCTTTAAGAAAATGATAGCTTAGACAGGGAAGAGCCTAAGCCCTTAATCCACCTCTTTTCTGCTGTCTTTGTTTCAAAAGAAATTCAGATGTATGGGATGATTTCTCCTGGATTTGTTAAGAAAGAAAAAAAAAACTTGAATTGGGTTACATGACTATGATTTTGAGATTGAGATTCTAGTATTTACACTCTGAAATGCATTATGTATATACTAAAACATTCTGTGGAGGAATGGCATTGGCTTCTTTTAGTGAAAATTAGTAATATATATTTTATATTTTTCAAACATATGGCACAGATATGGGAAGAAGGGTTTTCTAAAATACTTAGATAAATGGGTAAAGATTCATGAGATTTGATGTTATGTATGCAAATATTCTGACAATGTTGTTAATTAAACCTTATAAGCATTGATTTCATCTAAAGATTACTGGAAACAAGTTGAATGTTCAGTGAACAGTGAATAGTGTATTAGTTACTTTCCTGTTGCTGTGATTTAAAAAATAAAATTCCCAAATGCAACCTCAGGAAGAGTTTATTTTGGTATATGATTCCAGAGGGCTCGATGACCACAATGGCTGGAAGTTCTGGCAACAGCAATGTGAAGCTGGAAAGGCACATTTTTATCCACACACAGGAAACTTACAGGGCACATTTCTATCCACACACAGGAAGCAGAAAGAACACATTTCTATCCACACACAGGAATCAGAAAGAGCACATTTCTGTCCACACACAGGAAGCTGACAGAGCACATTTCTATCCACAAACAGGAAGCAGAGAGAGCACATTTCTATCCACACACAGGAAGCAGAGAGAGAAACCAGGAAGTAGATCAAGGCTGTAAACCCTCAAAGGCCTCCCCTAGTGATGTCCTTCAGCAAAGCTCACTCTCCAAAAGGTTCCATAACCCCAAAGCAGTGCCTATACCTGGCCGTGTTCAAATACATGAGCCTGAGGGAGAGGACATTTTTCATTCGAACTACAACAAATTGTAAGCATGCTATAAATGTATATTACATTGGTATTATTAAAGTCATTTAAAACACTGAGTTAGTAAAGGAGAAAATGTAAAGCAAGGGATTGGCAATCACCTTCTAAGCAAATCAGTCAGTTAGTAAGGAAAGAAATGAAGTTTTAATGTAGCATTGAAATTATGACCACGTAGCACTGTTTATAAATTTACAGAAGTCCTACAGATATTTCTTCCCTTCAAGCTGGCTCTAACCCACATAGGAAATACTAAACTGGGTGTAGAACAAAGCATACCATAATATGCTCCTTTCTCGAACAACCCACTCTGTTTGTAAGCTAGATGATTCCCTTGTTTGCTTTTGAATTGATGTAATTTTCACTGAAGAGAAGATACATCTTTTATTCTGTTTCAGAACAAAGTCTTATTTTGTTTGCTCTTTGCAATAAAAAAAAAAGTTAGGAATTAACTGTGTGAAAATACCACAGTCTCGAGCTTGTGTGTTAAAAAAGAACAGACTTTCTTTTCCTTAAGGAGATGGAGAGATCAGTGGTTTTTGTGTATATGACTGTGGTGCAGAGAGAAGCAGAGCAAGGCTTTGCCTCTGCAATCACAACGCTAACAATGTGACACCATTGGCCTTTGATGATCTGTGACAGTCATTGCATTTCAATTGTCTAAAACAAGCATTACCCTCTAGCATCTTTCTCATAAACATGAGAATCCATTTATCAATTCTGTCTGATGAGGCTTGAGACGAAGCCGAACAAACCAGCAGGGCTTGGAACTGTGGCAGGACGTTTCCAGAGCCCACTTTTGATACCATTTAACACCAGACATAAGTCCCCTTGCAATTAATGGCAGATTAAAATTATCATTTTGGACAGATCAGATCATATTTTTTTATGTATTTGAGCTTTACACATCTGAAATATATCAGCATTGGATTCAAAGTCATAGTACTCTATGTATGGCTGATGGACTTCCTGAGTATTGTACAGTATAGCAGCAATGGAGAACTGAAAAAGAAAGAAAATATAATGATGGTGTCAGAAATAAGAGGACCAAAGGTTCACATGAGTGATAATGCATTTCTTTCTTTTACTTTTTCTTTTCTTTTTTTTTCTTTCTTTCTTTTTTTTAAATTTTTTTTATTTTTCGAGACAGGGTTTCTCAGCTATAGTCATGCACCACTTAATGTTTTAGGCAGTGACAGATCACATATTTGAGTTATAGTAGAACTTAGAAGTCCTATTGCCTTTTGCTATCATAGTTACCAGAAAATCACACCAGGAGGCATCACTCATGTTTATGGTGATTCTGGTGTGAGCAAACCTACTGAAATGCTAGATATAGACAAGTCAAGCAAATGAATTTCAAAAAAATAATAAACAACTATTACTGGTTAATATATTTACTAAAAATTCTCACCATTGTTTTAAATAACTTCACTGTAAAACAGGATCCCGTGCTATGCTATTAGCAGTCTCAAAACTCATCTTGCCTGTGTTTTCTGAAAGCAGCAAAAGTTCATATCAAACAACTCATCTATACCTCATGTTCTTGTATACTCCATGGTCACCACAGAGTGATGAATTCACATTTCAATGCATTGATGGACATACCCCCATCCATAAGTGACATAATTGTGTCATAAGCTAAAGATAGTAAGCAAAACAAATAAAAACAAACAACTCCAAAATTATCCAGTGTATCATCTTTTTCTATTTTTTCTTTTTCTTTATTCTTCTCTCATACAATAATCCTGATCCCAGCCTCCCCTCTTCCCAGCACCCCCATCTCCCCTCTCCCCAAGATCCACTCCTCTTCCATTTCCTTTTAGAATCAAGCCTCCCAATTATATCAACCAAACACACCATAACAGGATGCAGTAAGACTAGGTATAAACCCTCATATCAAGGCTGGATGAAGCAACCCACTAGGAGTAAAAAGGTCCCTGGAGCAGGCAAAAAAAGTCAGAGACAACCTGACATTCATTGTTAGGAGTCCAACAAAAACCCTAGTTAAACAACCACAGTGTGTACACAGGGAGACCCATGTAGTCTCTGTGATTACAGCTTCAGTCTCTGTGAGCCCCTAAGAACCTATGGGCCACATTCTCCTGGTGTCCTTGACCCCTCTGGCTCCTACAATCCTTCTCCCTCTCTTGTGTGGGGTTCCCTGAGCTCCACCTAATGTTTGGCTGTGGATCTCTTGTTCTCTTGTTTCTCTCTCTCTCTCTCTCTCTCTCTCTCTCTCTCTCTCTCTCTCTCTCATTGGTGTTTGGTACTACTCTAGGTCTCTAAGCCACCCAGCTTCCGAATCCTTGTCATCTAGGTGGTGTCAGTCATGGACTCCCTCTCATGGCTTGGGCCTCAAGTCAGACCAATCACTGGTTGGCTACCCTTACAGTAGTCTCTGAGCCACCATTGCCCCAGTCCATCTTGCACACTGGATAGGTTGTGGGCAAAATGTTTTGTGGCTGGATTGGTGTCTCAGTCCCCCTACTGGGAGCCTTGCTTGGTTACAGAAGATGGCTAATTCAGGCTCAGTATTCTCTTATTACTAAGAGTCCTCACTAAGGTCACCCTCATAGGTTCCAGGAAGGTTCCACTGCACTAGGTTTCCACATTGCCCACTAAATAACCACCTATTCTATTCTTCTCTCCCTGTACTCTCTCCCTCGATCCCTCCCTCCCCAACATCCCTACCTGCCTCTAGCTCACCCACAAAATCTATTCTATTTCCCCTTCCTAGGAATATCCATGCATTCCTTAATAGACCTGTTCTCTTTATCTGTCTTCTCTAGGTCTGTGGATTGTAGTGTGATTATCCACTTATATATGAGTACATATTATGTTGCTTGCAAATTTCATGCTGTCATTTTTTCTAACAGCTGAGTAATACTACATTATGTGAATATACAACATTTTCTTTATCCATTCTTTTGTTGAGGGACATATGAGTTGTTTCCAGTTTCTGGATATTATGAATAAAGATGCTATGAACACAGTTGAGCAAGTGTCCTTGTGGTTGGATGGGAGTCTTTTGAGTATATGCCAAAGGGTGGCTTAGCAGATGTGGAGTTGACAAGAATGTCATTTTGTCCTATTTATGGTATCCTTTGCCTTTCAGAAGCTTTTGTAAGTTTCATGAGGTCCCACTTATTATTTGTCCATCTTAGTGCCTACGCTATTGGTGTTCTGTTCAGAAAGTTGTCTCCTGTGCCAGTGTGTTCAAGGCTGTTCCCTACTTTCCCTTCTGTCAGGTTCAGTGCATCTGCTTTAATGTTGAGGTCTTTAATCCACTTGGACTTGAGTTTTGTGCAGGGTGATAGATATGGATCTATTTGCATTCTTCTATATGCTGACATCCAGTCAGAACAGCTCCATTTGTTGAAGATGCTTTCTTTTTTCCACTGTGTATTTCTGGTTTCTTTACCAAAAATCAGGTGTCCATAGGTATGTGGATTTACATCTGGGTCTTCAATTCCATAGGTCAACATGTCTCTTTTTATGCCAATACTATGTGGTTTTTATTAATATAGCTTTGTAATATAGCTTGAAATCAGGGATGATGATACATCCAGAAGTTCTTTTATTGTTCAGGATTGTTTTAGCTACCCTGGGTTGTTCTTTTTTTCTATATGAAGTTGAGAATTATCCTTTCAAGGTCTGTAAAGAATTGTGTTGGAATTTTTGAATTGTCCTCTTCTGTCACAGCAAGGATTCTAGTAATTACCTCGTTCTGTTCAGTAGCAGATTGAAAAGGTCATTGAAGACGGATACCACCTTGTTATCAGCAATTAATAAAACAAATAACTGAGCTGGGTTTGTTCCCAGTACATTAGAGATAGAGACAGGAGCATCAGGAGTTCAACACCAGACTCTGCTACTTAGAGAGTTGAGATGGAGTTCAACACCTAAGTTGCATGAGACCTTGCTCAAGTAACTAATATTTAACATAAACAAAAACAACACAAAAGGAAATAAAATGAAAGAACTACAGTTATTAGTAAAATAACGGATCAGAGTCTCAGAGTCTCATCTGGACACATGAAATAAACCTGCCTAGAAGATCATACTAGTATTATTTAGAAGGTTATCTTCCTACTAAAGCATAAATACATATCATTGTCCCCTCCCATATGACTTAATTCCAATGGTCCTGTCAACTACCTGGGCGAAAAATGCCCCTGAGGACAGAGGTCTACTCTAGAAACTTTAGAAGGAGTAGAAATCTTCCCTGAAATGCAGGTTGACTCATGGGCTCTTTTGTCCAACTTTTGCCTGTGAGAGTATGCTCTCTCCTGTGAAATAAGCTATTTTCTACACAATGTTCTATGTGTCTCACCTGAATTCTTTCAACAGAGATCACAAAGAGAGACAGTCACGGTATGTCTGAATCAAGCTCTCAGTGGCATTTTTACATTGAAGGGGTCATTGAGCAGCAGACATCTATCTGTGGTTCATATGGACAATGGAAAAATAAAAGAAAAATTTGAAAGATGTCAAACATCACCCTTAGCATTAAGGTACTGATTATTTAATATTTCCTGTACAATTTGTAAGTTGTAGGACAACTCTTTCGAAGATCAAAAACATAGCATCAATTAAACTCCAAATTAATTCACATGTATTTGGCAGCAGAACTTATGAAATTGCAATTAACTTCCTCTAGTAAGAAAACACAGTCTTTCTTTCACTCTAAGAAATCCACTAGAATCACAAGTATATGGTTTCCACAAGAGAAAAGGGCTTGGGAACTGATGTAAATGATATATAATTCTAAATATTATTAAGTATAATTTTGTTTCCATTATCCTTAAGTCACATCCAGGACTAGAAAGTCCAGGCATTCTATGACATTTGAAGGCTCTAATCAGGTAACAGACAGATGAACCCTTTTGAATAACCTGTTACATAAAAGAGAACAGTTTCACTACCTGTGATATTTAGACCTCTTTACATCTTCAGCACCAGTAGGATGTTGCCCTTATGATTTAAAACTAATTTCTGATCATATACTCTGAATATCTCATTTGCAATACTTGAATATTCTCACACATTATTATCTCTATAGCTGAATACTTGGGATGGTAACATTTAAGTTCCATAGAGTTCTTAAAGTAAAAATAAATATTTGATAAAATGTTATATTCATGAGCTAATCTTTACATTTTTATGAAGTTTGTGAAAAAGCTCAATTTTCCCCAAAAGTGTACATGAGCATAGGGTGTGATTTTTAGTTTTCATAAGTAGATTCTTCAGGCGTTAAGTACAAGGCAAAACTATGCAACTTACCTATACATTTTTGTTGTATGAGTTTGAAGAGGTCATACTTTATTTACATGAATTATATTCTAAATCTAATTGCTTTATCCACTTATGGTAACTAATGTTGTGCTAATCTAATTTTTTTTGATAGAATGGGCTAAAGAAGAAATAGGGGAAAGGTATCAAAACTGAAGTGTGAAATAAATGAAATATTTAAATTTCATGTTTAAAAAATGAGAATTGCATATATAAGTACTATATTTATAATATTTTAACTTCTCTCGCATTTCCATCTCTTCCTATGCCCCAAACTCCCTCTCAAGTTCATGACCTTTTATTCTATAATTATACACACATAAACATACACACACATACACACATGAATATAGCTCATCAAGTCAATTTAGTCCTGTGGTTATGTATAAGTTTTCTTTCTTTCAGTAGTCATTGTATACCTGTAGTGATTTCCTCCAACCATACTGAGGGGTTCATTGATCTTATCATCTTAAAGGTCTTGTCTAGGCAACCATACTATCAGTATTTCATGGGTGTAGTATTCCTGTCACATCTAGAAGACACTACCTAGCAGCAACCATCCTATTGTTCTGGCTCTTACAATCTTTCTTCTCTTTTGTATGATATTCCCTGTGTCTAAGATGGAGGGATTGTGTTGTAGATGTTATCAGTTGATATTGTGCATCCCACAGTTACTTTCATTTGTATTTTGACCAGTTTGGCACCCTTAACCATTTCTGATCTTCAGTGAACTTCTTCATGAATGGATTTAGTAAGTTTCTATGAGTGTATAAGCATTATTCAAAATACTTTAATCCTTATATAATTTCTATTTATATAAACAGGATCCTTATTGCGAACTTGTGTAGCTGAAAGGTTTTTCTGTGTCCCAACTGGCCTGCAGTCAGGAAAAATCTCTCTCACCCACCAGTCCTGCAGCCACTCAGACTCAAATAAACACACATAATTTTTAACTATGGCCATAGCAGGCTTCTTGTTATCTAGTTCTTATATCTTAAATTAACCCATTTCTATAAATCTATTCTTTGCCATGTGGCCATGGCTTATGGGTATGCTGGCATGTTGTTCCTTTGGTGGCAGCTGGCATCTCCTGACTCAGTCTTCCTCTTCTCAGAATTCTCCTTGTCTACTTATCCCACCTATACTTCCTGCCTGGCTACTGGCCAATAGGCATTTTATTTATCAACCAATCAGAGCAACACACATTCACAGCCAAACTTGACATCCTACACCAAACTTGAAAGCATGATTTACATAGGACTAAATAAAGATGATTGGATAAATGTTTATAGCAAAGAAAGAAAGATGAATTAGATGAATTTAGATGCCAGAACTTGATCTGGTATTGGTTGGCACACTGTAATCCTCTCAGTAAGTCCAGAGAGTGGCTTAGAGTTTGAGTGGGCACTACACTTGCAGAGGAATGAAGTTAAGTTCCCAGCACCCACACCATGATCTTAATCTCCTCTCCAGCTCCAAGTGATTCAACACTCCAAGTTGTACATGTATATATATTCACACATAGACACAACACATATACATGAATACAAATCAAATAAATGTACAGTACTCACCACCATAATTATGTCAATATCATATTGTCTTTTAGACCCATGGTAAATAATTCTAAACAATTACTTCATTTGAAGGAAACATAACTAAATTTTAAATTATCTAAAGTTATAACTACTGTTCAGATTATTAGTTTTAAAGCCACATGGAATGATAAAAGTAGCTTATTATGAAAATGATGGCTTTTATTGCAACTCATAATTTCGCTATTTTAGGACTGTTATGTCACAGTTTCCTCCAAGACTGAAACATTCCACCCTGCTGGAAAGTTCCTTAAGCAGGAAGGTAAACAATCAAAAGGAGCTTCAGGAAGTTCCTGAAACTGACCAAATTCTCTAGAATTCTCCCCACCTAACCCCCCACTCCACCCTGCACCCACCCGCCAGAGTAGGCAGTAAAAGCTGGGAGTCTCTCTCAGAAGAGCTGAGCCAAGCTGCAAGAAGACAAGACCAGCCACCTGGAAGAAGTAAAAACCAGATGACTTGTGTGGAAGTGGTTTAGACCAACTGAGACACTCGGAAGGGATTCTCCAAACTGTTGAGACACTTGCAGGCTGTGCAGTGGGCTCCAGGTTCCCAGAGTTGGTGAGCTGTCACTCATGCTGGGGTGGGCTTTGGTGATGCAACTGTCTGAGTCATTTCTGCTCCTGTAAGTAACCCTCATCCTGTGAGTAACCCCAATAAAACTCATTGGTTCATCTGGGTAGATTTCAATGGAATCCATCTTAGCACGAATTGTTAGAAGGTCTTATTAATAAAATCAAACCTGAAGCCTGGTATTGGGGTGAATGCTGGAAGATCAGAGAAGCAGAACAAGCCACAGCCACCCCACTTTGCCAATTCCTCAGCTGATGCTGTTTCCTCAGACTGGAAGCCTCTGAGTCCTCATCCGAATGGGTCTCAGCTGAACTGTGCTGCTCAAAAGCCTAAAAGCTTAACCACCCTAGTTTCTGGTTTTCACGCCTTATATACCTTTCTGCCCTCACTTCCTGGGTTTAAAGGCTCAACTCTTGGGATTAAAGGTGTGAGTCACCATGCCTGACTGTTTCCAGTGTGGCTTTAAACTCACAGAGATCTGGATGGCTCTCTGCCTCTCAAATGATAGGATTAAAGGCGTGTGCACCACCATTTTCTGGCTGTTCTCTGACCCCAGATAAGTTTATTAGGGTACACAATATTTTGGGGAACACAATACCACCACACTCCATATTTGGTTGGTCATGAGTGCCCTGTGTTGGGGGAGTAGATATATATGTTGTTTCTCCCCAGGAACAGTTTTGTCACATAACAAGGACACATTTGAGTATCTTCAAGATAATTAAAATTTATCATCCTTTTGAGGAGACTTCTGTTTTATAACAATAAGTATACATTTTGTTTAAATTCTAAAGGCAGTATGTAATTGAAAAGATAAATGCCATCAACATATTTTATTAGTTGTCATTGCACTATTTATTTCCTTGAAATAAATAAAAACAAAATAGGTAAAGATGGAAAAGTGAGGTACATAATCTGGTTTTGCTAGATTAAATGGTTTCAATGTATGATTGCAAGTTTTTTTTTTCCAAAGACAGGGATATTTTCAGGACTTTGCAAGATATTTAGATAGATTCATTTAATATTACTGTATTATATACTTTTAATACAAGGACTGGGGATGTAACTCAGTGATAGAGTGTTTGCCAAGCATGTATGAGGCTCTGAGTTCCATCCTTGATACTGCAAAATGAATGAAAGAACGAATGATTGAAAGTACATTATTACCATCAATCAGGCACTGCTAAAATAATAAAACATTGAAAACTTGGCATATCTGCTCTTAAGAAATTTCCGTTTAATGCATGGGAAGAAAATAAGTTTAAAATGGAAGGAGTTAACTGATAAAGGAGAGGAAGACAGAAGAACAAAGCTTCACAAAGTTTGTAATAAATTTAGAGAAGACTTCACAAAGGGAAAAGGTGGCTTGTGGGCTTCCATAGGCAGTGCATCTAGGGGCAGGGAGCTGGCACTCTGGTTCTTCGTGCCACAGCTTCATTCTCAGCCCCGAGTACTGCTGCAAGGTGGGACATGTCACTGATCTTTATGTTATGAGTAGTATGAATTACATAATCCCAGACTTCGTCCTCATGGTTTTGCCAAATTAAATACATCAATATTAAGCTAATAAAAATATTAAGGAAATATCTTACATTCATGTTAATGTTTAAATGTTTGTTATTATATGAAGGGTGGGAATAATTCAATATTTAGATAGATACATTGGGAAGGGTGGGAAAGTGGGAGGAGGTGGAGAGAAGAGAGAAAGGGGATATATTTAAAAATAAAATAAAAAACTAGGCTATCTATGATAACCACATTTTTTGTTATAAAACATGCATGTTAAGACTCTCATTCTGGGACCCTTTGGAAGCAAAATTTGCATTGTCTTATTACAACAGTCAGTGGGAAAATTTATGAGGGTCATTATGTCTTAAAAGACATAAATTAGAGAAATAGCGAAAAGAGAAGGCAGGAGAAAGGGAAATTTAACACATATCATAAGTTGAACATATTTCTTTTTTAGAATTTAGGATGAAGTGGGTCAGATGTATGAAGGGGCAAAGATATTTATTTTATTTGTTCATATTCATTTTAAAGGTACAAACAGAAAAATTACAAAGACTGTAGATAATAGGATATAATTTATCGAAAATAACAATGAAAGAAGGCATGTCTGTGGCTTTATAATTTTTACCACTTTATAATCAAATAGAACTATATGAGTTACCTCACCTCAATAAAACTAAATATTTTAGATTGAGAGATTTTTAAAAAATAATTTTCCATGAATTTTAGCATCTCACTGTTGTCTTAGCATGCTGGTTTTATAACCTTTACTTTTCCTCTCAAATTTAGTCACAACTTGGCCACTCTTTTCAGAGGTTAAGAACTACTAAGTTGGACTTTGAAGTCTGTGTTTTCTAGGGGAGTTTTACTATTATGAAATTAAATTTCACATGATTTTTATGAAGAATTCCACACCAGGAAACTATGTAATGGAGAAAGGGGAAATGTTCAATTCTCAAAGTCAAGGAAGTCTCCCAAAGAAAATTCTTCCATAAACAAAGGACAGAGCAGTCTCAGCACACCTCCTGCAGGCGACCACCTCTAGATGTTCCCAGGGAGACTGGTTAATAAAGGGTGAGAGAAGAACCTGGGGGTGTTGAAGCATGTAGCACGCTGCTTCTTCAAAGTAGTCCACTTCTATGATGTTGAATTCCTTAGGGTGATCGTCAAAGTCATAAAAAGCCAGAGCCAACGTAGCAAAGCCATGGCCAGCCATAAGGCTGGCTCGGTATTCCAACAGGCCCCCTCTAACACCGTCGACATCGATGATCCCTGGAAAGGGTCCTTCTCCTACACGGGGGAAAATGACAAGGCAAAAGCATCGTGGAATTCAAAGAATTTGTTTCTCTTTTAGAAACCTTTCTGTGTTTAGTTGGTTTCTATGAATCCAATAAAACAGATCTGTGTGTTACTACTGAATGACAACACACACAGGAGCGCGTAGAGAGAAAAATCTAAGCAGTCTCGTGGATGATTTCACCCTCTTAGGGAATTCAAACTATGGCCCAAGAGCCACAGGAGGACAGTCATGAATGTGGCCCAACACACAATCATCAGTTTACGGGAAATATTGAAATGTGCGTTTTTTGTGTGTAGTTTTTGTTTGTAAATCAATTGTATAGTTCTAAAGGATTAATGCTATAAATAACACCATTCAAAAAATAATTTTCTTCTTTTCGTTTCTTTTGTTAATTTTTTTTTATACATTTCTCATACCAACCAGTGTCCCCTTCCATCTCCCATCCTGCTTCCCCACCCACCCACCCCCCAACCACTTCTCTAAAAGGGTAAGGCCTCCCATGGGGAGTCAGCAAAGCCTGGTACATTCAGTTGAGGCAGCACCAAGCCTCTCCCCGCTGCATCAAGGCTGAGCAAGGCTTCTGACCATAGGTAATGGGCTCCAAAAATCCAGCTCATGTACCAGGGATGGATTCTGAATCCACTGCCAGTGGCCCCTCAAACAGACCAAGCTACACAACTGAGGACCTAGTTTGGTCCCATGCAGGTTCCACAGCTGTCGGTCGAGAGTGCCTGAGTTCCCAACAGCTTGGTTCAGTTGTCTCTGTAGATTTCCCCATGAGATCTTGACCCCCCTTGCTCATGTAATCCCTCCTCTCTCTCTTCGACTGGACTCATGGAGATTCTTTTTTTTTTTTCAAGACAGGGGTTCTCTGTGTAACGTCAGCTCTCCTGGAACTTACTCTGTAGACCAGGATGGCTTTGAATTCACAGAGATCTGCCTGCCTCTGCCTCCGGAGTGCTACAAATAAATTATTGTCCTAAAAGTTCTAAGTATCAGAAGCCCAAGATCAAGATTCCATCCGTCTCAGTTGTGTATGAGACCTCAAGTAATAACGAAATAATATGATCTTTCTTTCTCTTCCTTCCTTCATTCCTTAGTTCCTTCCTTCCTTTCTTTCATATATATATGTGTGTGTGTATGTGTGTGTGTAATACATATATATTAATTCTTTGGAAGTTTCATACAAGGTATTTTGATCATATGCACCCCTAACTACCTGAATTCATTCCCTTCTCTACCCACCCAATTTTGTGTCTTTAAAAAAAAAATCCTTTTCCAAACCAATTGTGATGCCCAGATATTCTTCTACATGTGGCCTTGCCCTGGAGAATGAGCAACTTACCAGGGGCTACTATCTTAGAAAAGTATCTCAAATCTCCCAGAACCTAACAGTTGTGCTCGGCTCTCTCCATGCTGAGATTTGGTGTGGCTTAGGCATGCACAGATCTTCTAAATGCTGTGTCACAATCACTGTAAGTGTGTAAGTACAGCTGTCCTGTTGTGTCCAAACGAAAATATTTCCTTGCAATCCTCCGTTACCTTTTTCTTTAATAATATCACCAATGGGGCTTAAGGTTCACCTCTTACACTATCCGACATGATATTTTTATCATGTCTAAATATAGCAACACAGAGAGTTAGGGCTTAACATTGAACATGGACTTTGAGGAGGTAAAAATTCAGTGTAAGACTAGGGCTCTTTGCTTTTTATTAATTGGTCCTTAAGAAGGCAGTGATTTGCATGGCAGCCTTATCTTTAAACTAAGTCTGCATTATATAATATAGTTTGCACATGTGGTTCATATGTTTCTATAAATTCAAACATTATAAATCTGGAGCATTGCAAAGAACAAGAGCTTAAAATCTTTATTTATATATGCAAATGTTTAAACTAACTGCAAGAAAGGATTTTTCAGTAAATACCATGATTCAAAAATTTGAGAGGCTTTGAGTTAGGAATAACACTTGAATGCATTAAACTCCCACCCTGCCACATCAAAACCAAAACTGGTACCAGAACTCTTTGACTAGCATTTTAACCTGCATTCCAAATGCCATGCATAGGATGGTTATTTTGCTCTGAAGTTGATAATTTCTGTTAATCAAGAATTTCAAACACTAACTGAAAACATTGGTCCAAATAATTTTTAAACCTCAGTTCATCTACTGTATTTCATAAAAGAAAAATAACCACTGTAAGTTTATTTATTTATTTTTAACCTCATCATTAGAAGACTATATTTATTTTTAAAGGAATATATTGATAATAATGACATTCATATTCTAGACCTCATAAATTAATAGAACACACTATTTCATAATATATTTATCTCTTGGGGGAATAATCAAGCTATGGTACATATATTTGAAACAAGATGTGCATTGGTACATTCCATAGTGTTTTAAACTCTTGTCACTTTAGTCCACAGAGGACACTGTTACAGTTTCCGATCATTCTGTGCATTTTGTCTTAAACTATCTTAGGGTTTCATTACAGTTAAATCAGTTTTCATTTCTTCGGGGCAAAAAAAATAAAGGAAATGTACTTTGTATCGAAAACCATTTCATCTTAGTAACTTCAAAAGTTCCAGTTGTCTTGTGAATTAGAAGTAGAGAGATATGTGAAATCCCTAATTAAATCAAATATTATAGAAGCCTGTGGAAATGATAGCCAAATATAAGCACTCCAATAGAGCCTTCCCCATCTACCTTCCTCTCTCTGCTTAACCTGAGGTGTTGCCAGAACAAATGTCAGTGGCCCTGGGTCAGACAGGTGTTTTTTACCATAGTTTGGAGAGCTGAGTGTCCATTATCTCTTCCACAGTCCTAACTGCACTTTCGCTGGGATCAAGTCAGTAACTGGGGATTGGACATAGTGAGAGTGTTTATACCATGATCATTGCAGTAGCTCCATACATCAATGTCTCATTGTATGCACGATGCTGGCACACATACAAGTTCACACCAGAATTCAGAGTCTTGTATCTAACACAACCTGGGTGTCAGAAAGAAACAAGTGAGTGCTGTGGGATCATGCTTTTGTACACTGGTTTAATAAAATTCTGATCGGCCAATAGCCAGGCAGGAAGTATAGGTGGGATAAGCAACAAAGAGAATTCTGGGAAGAGGAAGGCTGAGTCAGGAGACGCCTTACATCATTACGTCAGCAGCATGTAATGGCATGCAGGTAAAGTCACAGAACATATGGCGACATATAGATTAACAGAAATGGGCTGAGTTTAAGTGTAAGAGCTAGTGATTAGTAAGCCTGAGCTAATGGCCGAGAAATTTTAATTAATATAAGCCTCTGTGTGTTTACTTGGGTCTGAGCAGCTGTGTACCGGGTGGACACAGGAAAACTTCAGCTATAAGTGAGGACTGTATGGTATGATACATGCCTATAACTACAACACATGGGAGGTATAGACAGGAGCACCAAGAGTTCAAGGCCAAACTCAGCTCAGGGAAGTAAGTTTGAGGCAAACCTGCCTACCAATGACTCAATCTTAAAGAATAATAATAAAATGAAAGAGAACAAGGGCCAGAAATTGTTTTAAGTTTATTCATTAATCATACTATAATAAAGACCAAAGCCATAAAAAACTTTTATTTTGAACTTTGCATATAATACCAGAATGCTTATCATGGTGTATTTTAACAGCTATGGAACTTATCAAGAGGAAATATAAATATTAATGCAGTGATGAAGGGTGTCTAAGTTGTATCTGCTTTCATATACAAGGAGCTTTTAAAGAAGATCCTATGTTCTCTTTGAACCTGCTTATCCACATCAAGAATAGCACCCAGTACCTTTCTTGGTTTTCTTGTTTTTGTGTTTTTAAGAATCAGCACATATTTACCCCTCAGTACAGCCTTATAAACTGTGTGGTACTGTTTGCAATTAAACACAAATTAAAGAAAAATTAGGAAAACATTCACAACATCAGATTTAAGATTTCTCTCACCCTATCCTAAATTCTTGCCACTAAACCAAATATTGTTCCTATATATGATCTTAAGATTGATAATTCTCCTACTGCAGTCATGGGCTTTGTTGATGTACATGGCACCTGTTTCCACCAATGGCCATGTGAATATTTGTGGTCTGTGATCTATGCTGCTGCATGAATCCATGTTGATAAATGTGTGTGTGTGTGTGTGTGTGTGTGTGTGTGTGTGTGTGTGTGTGTGTAGGGGGGTTGTGATGCTGCTGCTGGGGACCATATTAGTGTTCATGGACCACATTGCCCTGGAGACCTTGCTGCTACCAAGGTCTATGATAGTGTCAGTGGCCCTTGCTGCGGCAGAGGCCCTAGTTGATGTCCCTGGTCTGTATCACCACAAGAGACCATGCTGAGGTCTGTGGCAGCTGCCTCTACAATGACCAGCTGTCCCTGTCTCCAGCTCTAAGTGGTTCCTGGGACTTTTGTTTTTAAACACATAGAAGTCATAAGAAATGAAGACAAGACAGTCACCCTCACTGCCTCTTAGCACTTGAAGTATATGTGCAGAAAAATGAAGCCTGGTCTGATGCTGGAGACCATTTGGATGTCCATGGTCCATATTATCACCAGAAATCATGTGGAAGTCCATGATCTGTGCTCCCACAGAATGTAAAGGGCAATAAAGCTACAAAGCAGTGGTATCAATAACTGTAAACTCATAGTTGAGAAAGAGAGACATAGAAAACTACTGTGACATTCTCTATCCATACCTTCCCACCCCACCCTCCAAAAAAGTAACAGCCAAGACAGGAAACCATTCAGAACTCTTAAAAATTGTGTTAAGGATGCTGAAGTACAGCTCTCCACAACCGAGGGCTTCTGTTGGAAGCAGGGGTAGAGAAGGATGTACCTGACTTTTCTTTTGGGCCACCAACCAGATCCAAAATCATGACATGGAGACTTCTTATTAGTTATGAATCCTCGGCCTTAGCTTAGCTCTTTTCTCACTAGCACTTATACCTTAACCTGTTTCTTTTCATCTACCATTTTACCTTTTCTTTCTGTATGTCCTACTTTTCCTGTTTCTTCTGTGTCTGTCTGGTTGGTGGGAGACTGACTGACTGAACCCAGACATCTCCCTCGTACTCTTCTTCTTTTCCTCTAGTTCTCCAATTTATTTTCTCTGTCCCTCAGCCCTGCCTCTCCCTATTCTGCCTAGCTATTGGCTATTCAGCTTTTTATTAGACCAATCAGATGCCTTAGGCAGGCAAGGTGAAACGGCAACACATCTTTTCATAATTAAACAAATGCACCATAAACAAATGTAACCCATCATTACATTGTTAAACAAATGCAGCAGAAACAAATATAACACACCTTTACACAGTTAAAGTAATATTCCACAGCATAAACAAATGTAATACATCTTTACTTAGTTAAGTATTTCACAACAGAAGAACTCAATTGTTGGGTTTTTGTTTGTTTGTCTGTTTGTTTGCTTGCTTTTAGGGTCTGGCTACTGGGAGTTTGACCAGGTCCAGTGAGTATATAAAGTGGCAACACAAATTGGACTTGTGTGGTATATTTTGTTTGGTTGGTTGTGCTTTTTTGTTCATTTGATTTTTGGGGAGTGTGGGGGAGGTCACAGGAGTGAGGCATAGACCTGGAAGGACTGGAAAGTGAGTATGATAGGGTTACATAATATTGAAATCCCAAATAATCAATAAAATATTATGTTGGAAAACAAAAAGAAATAAATGACAAATATAATTTTGCGTAAAAAATGGTGATTCCGGATCTAAACATATTAGCCAGTACTATCCTTTCTGATGAACAACAGCATTCTAGAGCAGAAGAACTTACGAATTAAGGGATCATTCCGTACGTCCTCACGAACAGTAAGGCTGTTTCTTTAAATTTCATGAAAAAGTCAAGGCAAATGAAACACAATTAAAGTCTATGTGTTGGGGTGAGGGTGCATGCAAGCTATTTTTTTTAATTCCTTAAGAAATTTAATAATTCATTGTCTTTAGAGACAAATTTTAGCACTCATATATCTATTTGTGCTCTTCTGTAATCCAAGAAGTTTATTCCATTTTAAGAAAAATATTACATTTAATTCTCAGACTAACAGAATCTATGTGTCTGTTGCCATCATACTTGAGAACAGTTCTTGCTGTGGTACAAAATGGGAATTCTGGGAGCATGAAAGAGGGACTTGTAAAAGTCAAAGCCAGAAGTAAGTGTTCAGGAGGTTTTTGAGCATACCTGATTGAAAGACATTCATTTATTACAAAATATGTTCTTGAGGTCAGTTCATAAAGAATAAGTCCATAGTGTTAAAAGCAGGCCATTGGTAATGGTGAAGATCCCTTGTTCTTAACTTCCCTTCTTACAAGGAAGAAAACTGTTTAGCCAAGTTTAGTCACTAACACTAGGCTCCATTTGGTCTTAGCACCCTATCAAATGTAAAATGTCAAATGACTCCTCTAGCCAAAAGAAGATGGCTAAGTGACGATTTGTCTGAAAATGCATAGTGCAATCATTAGAGACAAACTAGTGTGGCAATCAGGAAATCTGTATTAAGTCTTGGCTTCTCCACTCCAGGTCTTTCTGTTTCCTACTGAGGAAGCAGTGTTGCAGGAACCTCAACTGAAACTGAACTCCACAGATAAAATTATTTTCAGCTCAATTCATAGCAAAGGAATGGATCTAGTGAAAAACAGATCTGACATGTCTAGAGTGGGTGGGAATCTTAACCCACTGAAAATCACTAGACTTCTCTTTTTCAGAACTAGGGAATCTTTAAGATCCCATTTTCCTAGGCTTGCTAAAATAAACAAACAAACAAACAAACAAACAAACAAACAAATAAATAAATAAATAAATAAATAAATAAATAAAAAACCTGCTCCTATAATGGAAAATAGAGTTTCCCAGGTAACCATTATTCAAATTTGAATATGTCCTAGACTTTCCCCCCAAGAGTTTCTGTACATTAGAAGGTGACCAGAGGCATGATGACAAAAAATGGTACTTATTTTGTCCCTGCCACGTGTTTTTGATCAAACTATAACATAACTATATCTTGCTTATTGAATTTTTGTTTCCTATTTTTTACTATAAGGAAGATAATGAAATAGTTTTATGGATTTAAAGTGTCTGCTAACATGAGGACTGTGAGAACTTATAAGAAAACATGCATCATTGCACTGGGACATTGCAACATGATATCTAGACAAAGGATTATTAAGAATATGGTTAACTAGGCACATTAGATATTAGAGCAGCATTAATGATTACAAAAAATATGTTACAAAAGTGCTGCAAAACCTTTTTTCCTGAAATGGAAAAAAAAAAAAAACGTTAGATTTTTAGAAAAACAGTAAACTATGGTTGAGAAATCACGCCCATCATCGCCCGAGAAATCAAATTATCAATTGTAACAAACTAAAAAAAAAGCATGTCAATCAAATTCCATCCCTAGTATCCAGATACTGAAACACCACGTTTATTTAAATCTTGCATTTAGCTTCCATTAATAAGATAAATGATGCTGTTGCTATTGTGTTTGTTTTAATGAGTTATTTCAAAAAAAAGTTGGAATGGAATATGGATGATTCTGGCCCCTAGGTATGAGCTTCTTAGTTGATTGTTCCCAGTCTCTTTGACCATCTTTTAACTCCAAGTAGTATCAAGGGATTCTTAGATAGAGCGCACAAGCAGCAATACTTATTAGCTGTATTTGATGATGTGAAGACATACACTTTCCATTTTTTCTTCTGACTGAGCACAGATATCAACACTGTATGCTCCTTAGAGGCTGGGCCAGTTAATTGCTGTCTGTCAAATCAATCACCCAATGGCAGTGAGAGTCTCAGCGAAGGCAGTGTAAATGGCCTGGCTTCTAATGGATTATAATGTCATGAGGCGACCTATGATGCACCATGAAAATTACTCCGATCTCCCTCCTTCCTCTCCTAATCTTAAACTGACTATCTCATTATATGGAATGTTAGATTGGATATTTATGCTGCCAAATTCTCATAACTCTAGCACCTTAAATATTAAGGAAAATACAGTTTTTCTGGTAAAAATAAAAAGAAAATTAAAAAAGTACATAGGGCAACTGTCCAATATACCGATTTAAAACACAGTGCTAGGAGTAAGCACTCGAGTATGGTTTCACACTCCATTCTGAAATAATGGGGTTCTCCCAGCAAAGTATTGAAGAATTGCCCTCTTTGCTATCTTTGCCTCCTCTGTATAAAGTATGGTTAACCATAGCACCCACCATATTTGGTAAAAAGATAGGCAAAGCTCTTTTTGTCTTTGATAAGTCTAAACAACCATCCACAGTATAATTTTTCAGTATAATTTTAGCCTTGACATAGTGTGTTAGGCAAATTTCTGTATTGAGTTATTAATTTGTACATTGTTCAGCTTGTAAAATTGTAAAGACAAGGTTTCAAACATGACTTTGTACAGTTAGTGGCATATTTATTAATATTTAGGCAGGTTTAGTCTTCCATCCTTCTGAAATAATGTCCTTTTAAAGCACCTTGTCAGTATGTACTATTCAGCTTGGCTTCTAGACTAAAGTAATGTCACAATGATACATCTCACTATGTCCCCATGTGCTGCTTGCTGAGAATCTATACAATTATTAAAGTGCTGAAATACTCCATCGATACCTTGGCAACTTGTTACAGTGTGAATTATAAACACCTGCCTCTTTACACACTGCAACTGTTTTTTAAAAGACCATGTCATGTCGACTACTTATAATGACTTGAAGAATCAATACTTGTGTATTTTTGTTTCATAAATATATTAGTTTACCTGTAAT
>CABHPQ010143248.1:10689-31906 GCA_902168405.1 Peromyscus aztecus | reverse complement strand
AAAAAAAAAAAAAAAAAAAAAAAAAGAACCCCATCATCAGAACCTGTTGTCTATCTGTCGGTCTATGACATTAGTAACAATTCTAACAAATCTCTTACACAAAAGGACAATCAGCCTTGGCGTCCTCCCTCAAACCCTAAACCCTGTGCCTTCCTGTTCCTCCCAAATGGATGATGGCAGAGGTAATGCCAAGAGACTTTGGGGCTGGCTCCAAATAGTCTTGACCACTCCTGCTCCAGTGCATTGGGACACTTCCGTTTGAAGCCTGGTGCTGCTCTCTAACAGGCTGGCTACCCAGAGGCTGCCATGTTGTGAGTGCGTTCACACAGTAGTTCATGGTCTCCTGTTCCTAGAGGGAGCTCAGCTGAGGTTCCAAGTGAAGGCATCTACCAGGGAAAGAACACCTCACGAGATTCTAGCTTCCAGCACTTTGAGATTAAGCATCCCAACCATTGAATACTCCCAGAGGAATCCCCTAAGCACCTAGACTCAAGGCAAGGCCTTTCCTACTCCTCTTGTTGAGGAAGCCCTTGAGGAACAGTAGAGCTGGTTCCAGGGGGCAGTAGAGGCTCCCAGCCTCTGTTTACACCTGGGACACAGATGCTCAGGTTGCAGGCTGCACTCTGCAGGCTGCAGGGAAGGCCATGCCTAGAGATCACCAAGGATCTGGGAACTTCAGGTTGTCTGCAGGGCTCCTGGCAGTGGCTGCAGCCAGGAGCAGGGGCTAGCTTGGCCTGAGGCACAGCTGCTTCTAGTCTCTTTGGAGAAAGGTAGAGATGCCCATCTGGACCCTTCACCTCTTCATTATTTCCATCAGATTAATTTGTGGGCTGGGAGCCTGTCTCCTCTGAGACACCTGATTTCCTTGGCTTCTGTCTGATGCAGGAGAGCGAGAAAGGCTCTTTTCCTTCTCCAACCAGCCAGCCCTTTCTTCTAGCATCCGGGCTCATTATCCAGTAATGAAACCCAGCTCATTCTCAATTTCATAGTCTTCTAAATAATCATGGCTGGAAGAGTCTCCAGCCTCGCCCTCCATCCCATAATCCTTGCATTGTTTCTTAGTCCCAGCTCATTAGCTTGGCTATAATGACGAGCTGGTCTGTCCCCACCTCATCCCACACACCCTGTTCTGGGCTGGATCCCAGGAACGAACAGGAGGAGGGCTAGCAAGGGAGTGTGGCTAGACACTCCTGTTAGCACCTTCATGAGCAGCATAAACAGAAGTTTGGGCTGTTCATTCATTCATTCATTCATTCATTCATTCATTCATTCATCCATCCTTCAAACACTTACGGAGTCCCTAGGTCAGGTACCACCCTGTAGCTGGGACTCAGCAGAACCTTGGGAAGTCAAATGAGAAAATAAAACTAAGGATGGATTTTGTCAGCATCAGCCAGCTCTCCTGATATAGGGGTGGGCATTAGACGGGGTGGGGTGCTGAGTGGGTGCTAAGACCAACTTTGGACTGAGGGGGTCCTAAGATCTTGAACCTTGTGGAGTGTTTGTTTCTCCCTCCTTTCCTTCCTTCCTTTCTTCTCTCTCTCCCTCCGTCCTTCCCTCTTCCCTTCCTCCCCCAGCCCCCCATTTTCTCTCTCCCCTCCTTCCTTGCCTTACTTCTTCCATCCTCCCCCTTCCCCCCTTTTCTCCCTCTTCTTCCTCCCCTCTTCTCTCCCTTTCTTGTTTTCACTCTTTCTCCCTCCCTCCCTTCCTTGGTTCCGTGTGTGTGTGTGTGTGTGTGTGTGTGTGTGTGTGTGTGTGTGTGTGCTGTATCTGGCTAGCGTGGGCTTTATTTATTTTACCCAGGATGGTTTTGGGGTGTGAGTTGTGTGGGAGTAAGGTCTGGCTGCTCCTCACTGCTTCACGGTCCCCCTTGTCATCCTGTCCGGCCTGTCCGTTTGGGCTTGGACTCCTCAGATCTAGGCAGCCCTCTTCCTCTTGGCCCCATGGGAGGCTACACCCCGCAGCCGATCACATCTGCAGGGCAAGAAGACCCCCCAGGCTTCCTCTCTGGCACTCGGCCAGCCCCTCCCCTCCTCCCTCTTTTTCTCTATCATGTCACTTGAGGCCGCCTTCAGAGTTTGGGAAACAATCGCTCTGTGTGATCTGCCCACCCTCTCTTCCTGCCAGTACAAATCACTTGGCAGCATAAACACTGCTGTTCGTGATTGTTCACAAACTCCTTCCCATCAAGTGAGATTTCTTTATTTATTTACTTATGTTTAAAAAAAGAAGAAAAGAAAGAAACCCAAGATATCAGAGTGGGTTCCGTGTCTTTCTTCTGTCGGAGGCATTTCAGGAGGTTTGATAAGAAGTCCCGACAGCTGGCAAGCCGAGGCAGCTTCGAGTGAGGGCCAGTGAATACCCTCTCAGATCGGGAGTTGGTTGAGGGTGGGCATCTGAGGAAGGGCTTGCCCCTCCTTTGCTGCCGCCCTGGGCCACATGCAAAGCTGGGCTCAGCTAAGCTCGCTCGAGTGGAGTTGAAACAGATCCAACCCTTCGCCATCTGGCCCTGGTTGTAAACATGTGTATACAAAGTGAGTGTCACTTGAGCTAATCCACGGGGCGGCTGCTCTGGCGCTTTCTTCAGCTGGAGCTGGGGAGCAGAGCGGTGGCCCCCGAGGACCTCAGGGTATACAGGTGGGTGCTGCACCAGCCAGAGGGGTGCCAGGCTACCAAGTTCTGGATGCCAGCCAAGCATCATGGGCCTATCTTGGGGCTTCTGGCAACCTCAATCCAGCTGTCCGCCCAGCACTGCTTCCCAAGTGGCCATTTCCTGTCCAGACTCCTCTTCTCCATGTTAGGAGGTATACTTGAGAAGTTATTAGAAAGTTTGGGGTTCAAGGGAGAGACTGAGGGGTTTGTCATTTGGGGGTTAAGAGATTTTAGAATTACTACTAACACACAGACAGACAGACAGGACAGACAGACAGCCTCATGGCAGGAGCTATCAGCTGAGTAGGCAGAGTTGTGTGGGGGGGGGACTCCTTATGGAAGGTGAAGGTTTCATGTCATGTGGTTGGTGTGTGATCCACAGTGTGAGCCTCTACAGCTGTGTTATCCCCGATTCCTGGGTGACAGGAGGAAGGGAGGGGATTCCAGGGAGGAATGTGTGACTCTGAAGGTGTCTAGGAGTCTGTCTGTCAACCTGAGCCCTATAAACTTCCTTGGGGGAAGTGAGGATGGTGTCTGTGATTCTCCTGGAATTGGGCGCCTAGGGAGTCTGTTAGGGGCTCGGAGCCTCACTGAAAGGCTCTTGCAGGAGGCTTGCCATTTCCTTTCCAGCGACAGGAAGAAAGAGGCTGTAGCAGGCGCTCACGGTTTGATCAGCCAGTAGCGTTAAGCCTCACAGTTACCACTGAATTCAAAAGAAGCCAGCAGCTTCTTCATGTCTGCCCAGCTGCCTTTCTGCTCTCTTTAGCATCCATTTCCTTGGATTCGGCTAGGTAGATATAAGAGCAGAGATTCACTCTTCTGGGCTGGAGAGACAATTAAATATGTCCTTTCTGTCTCTTAGGAGCAGAGCAGTGAGAATCTGAGTAAGCTCTTACAGCCCCCAAAGCCTCAGTTTACCCCCTTTGAAATGGAATCGTCAGCCTTGAAGCTTCAGTGACAACTCCCTGGTCCCCAAGTGAGGAGAGGCATGTCACAGGATGCTTAGAACATCACCCACCGGACAGACAAGAGCTGCAGAATGCTGGGTCCAGCTGAGGGCAGCATGGTATTCTTGGTGGTAAACTGGAACACACCGTGTGCCTGCCTCTTCTGCAGCCCAGCTTTGTTCTCCTCAAAGCCTGTCTTGGATGCCTTTTACGAGGTTTCACCTGGTTCTCTCAGTACTACCTGGTGGAGCTTCTCCCTAGCAGGATAGAGAAGCCAGGCTGCCTACTTATCTAAGTCTGGTGGGCTCTCGGCCTCTCTCTCCATCCCTAGGTGCTCACGCTGACATTAGGAGACAAGACGTTCTTTTGCTCAGCTCCCTGTCACCTCATTCATGTCCCCTCAACTCCTGCCTTCCCCACTCCTCAAATACCGCCAATTTAATTTTCTATTCGTCTGAAGGAAATCTTTCCCCAGCAGCCCCAGGGACACACAAAGAGGGAGGAAGCTAATTAGCTGCTGGATTTTCCCCCAGCAGAAAGAGAAGAAATCAGCAGGGGATGAGCAGCCACTTGCACTGTGTCCTGAGGTTCAGGAGACTGCACTGTTGCCACTCTGGGAACCAGGGGACCACAGGTAGCCTGTTCTCACTGTCTCCAGTGCCTAGGCTTTAGAGCATGTGGGCAGGACCCTTCTGCAACCAGCCAGGCAATGCCACAGGTAGGGTTGTGCCAGGGCCAAATCGACAACAGCTGGCCCCTGGTGAGCGTAAGAGTTATAATCGAAAGCCAGTGAGGACGGGTCCATTGGAGTAAGAGCCTTTCTCCCTTTCAGAACCAGAATAGTGGACAAAAGATGAGATGCAGAACCAAGCTAGGAGGCAGACTGAGATTCCCAGGAAAAGGAGTAGATGCCCAATGACTCAGACATAGGGAACCAACACGAGACCATTCCGTCGTGTGACACCTCCCCACACCAGATATCTACTTAACACTGGACAGAAAGCTGCAAGAAAAGCCCTTAATCCAGGCTCTATTTGCCCTGCTAATTTAGGTGTGCATGAGTGTGTACGTGTGTTTTCCTGCTGGGTGAATGTTTATAAAATCTTAATTAGGTTGTGCATATTGGAACAGAAATGGAAATATGTCTTTTTTTTTTTCTCTTTCCCCTGTAATGGTCTCACTTCCCCGGGGGACATTAAAGCTTCATACACAATATTCTGTGAGTAGGGAGAAGTACTAATGGCCTCTGATGATGGGCTTCGGGGGGAGGAGGGGACGAGTCTCAGATTCAATCACAGATGGATGGCTGGTAACTTACTTTTTTTTTCCTTTTTAAATCCAAACCTCAAATTGGACTCAAAGCAGCTATTTATAACCTGTCAGGAGAGGCCGGCATTTGACTATCAAACTCATATTGAATAAAATTTTAATAACCTGTAATGTGACAGGTCAGAAGGAGCAGACGGGATGTTCTGATTGGCACACGTACTAGGCGTTCATGTACTTGTTGAAATGAACAAAAGGGACCTGGAGAACACACTGTCAGGGAGAGGCCCCAGAACCCTTTTCCCGCCTCTCTATCCCTGCCCGCGGTTCGAGTCCCACCCCTCACACTAAGGTGCCCACAATGCCATTTGTCTCCAGCTCATGTTGTGGGGATCATACTTGGGGGAGTCGAGAAGGACCAGTATGCAGGAGACAGGACCAATGAGCAGAAGCTTCACTTGGGTAGATGACAACCTTGTGGAATTCAGTATGTCACTTCTCAGGAGTGGAGTCTTAAAGCAGGCTCGCCCTCTGTTTTAACATTTTCAAGGGGTTTAGTTTAGTTACTGGTTCATAGGATATAACCGATGAAGACAGTAGACATTGGGCAGATGGGGCAGGGACCCCAAAGCAGCAGCTCTGAAAATGTCTTTGCTGGAGGCCAGAAATTCCAGATGGCAGCTCTGGCTCCTGGTTCCTTGTCGGTGCTCACCCTTACCTGGAAGCTAGATATGAGGTGGTGACTAAAACTCGGAGGAGGCCCCTGGGTGCCTCACGGTTGGGAAGACTACATTCCCCATGTCTCACCCTGGTTTCTGCTCTACGTCTCTCAAACAGCCCCCCGACAGGCAGCTTGATGGGGCACTATTTCCTGGGACTCACGCTGCCATGTAGGAGCTCTGCCTTGTCTCTCTGTTAAGTTTCCATCTATGGACCTCTAAGAAATTTCTCTCTTGAACTCAACCTCTGTGGCTTACGAGTTGTTTAAGGATTTCATTATTTATGTGTCTGTGTGCGAGTATGTATGTGTGCATGCAGGTGTCTGAGGAGGCCAGAACTTCCTATGTAACTTCATATCCTCTGAAGTTACAGGCAGTTGTGAAATACGTTATGTGGATGCTGGGAACTGAATCCAGGTCCTCTGCAAGAGCAGCCAGTGCTCTTAACTGCTGAGCTATCTCTCCAGCCCCTGGGAATTTTTTTTTCTTCAAATTCTGGAGACAAAAACCCAAAAGTCACTGCTTGGGAGTGACTTTGGTGGCTGTCAAGGTTTTGGGGACCCTAGCCCTCTTGAACGAAGTAGAGTTAAAGAAGGACTTCATTAGGCTCAATGGCACCCCAAATTTCTGATATCACAACAGCCAGACGAAATGGCCTCAGTCACATCTGTCCATGTAGTTCTCCTCAGGTTTAAGTTAACCACTCAAACCTCTCTATAGGCCCCTCCCTACTGCCTGCGGCTAAAGGTAACAGCTGAGAGCCCCTGCTGCATGCTGGGGTAAGGTCTTGGAGGCCCAGCCGTGATTGACTCTTGCACACAGGTACAGGTACAGCTCATCCGATGAAGACAACAGCTGTGTTGCTTGGAGGCCCACGTTCTACCACAATTTCTGACTTAGTCGGTGGGGTGGAGAAAGGGCCTTGCAGGGATCACATGCTTGCAGATGATGATGACCATCTGGAGATGGCGACTTGAGGGTGGCTGGGCTATAGCACTGGCACCTGCTCTGAAGACGTTTAGGAGAGGACACGGAAGCGCTCTAGAAAAGCGGGACTGGCTGCGGCAAAGCCTCTTGGCATGCAGGTGGACCAGGCACGCTGTGGGGACCGGAGGAGGAGGAGCTGAAGCTGGGCTTCGAAGATCTGGGTCAGATGCAGGTGCATGCAGATGCATGGAGAGGAAAAGGGATCCAGATGGGGATCTTTCTGGGTAAGGCTGTGTCTGAGTTAGAGTTTCTATGGCTGTGATAAAACACTGACCAAAAAGCAAGTTGGGGAGGAGAGGGTTTATTTCGGCAACTCTTAAACCACACTCTGTCAGTGAGGGAAGTCAGGACAGGAACTCACTTAGGGCAGGAACCTGGAGGCAGGAATTGATGCACAGGCCATGGGAGCAGGGTGATGCTCACTGGCTTGCTCCTCATGGCTTATTCAGTCTGCTTTCTTATAGCGTCTAGGACTACCATGCCACAGGTGGCACCACCCATGGTGAGCCGGGTCCTCCTACATTAATCATCAGTCAAGAAACTGCACCTCAGCCTTGCCCACAGGCCCATCTCACGGGTACATTTTCTCAATTGAGGTTCCTACTCCCAAAGTGACTCTAGCTTGTGTCAAACTGAAATAAAAACTAGACCACTGTAGTGGTTTGAAAGAAAATGATCCCCAAAGGGAGTGGCACTATTAGGAGGTGCGGCTTTGTTGGAGTAGGTGTGACTTTGTTGGAGGAAGTGTGTCACTGTGGAGGCAGGCTTTAAGGTCTCATAGATGCTCAAGCCACACCCACTGTCTCAGATCACTTCCTGTTGCTTCAAGTCAGGATATAGGATTTTCAGCTACTTCTCCAGCACCATGTCTGCCTGGCATCCCACCATGTAGCACCATGATGATAATGGACTAAACTTCTGGAAATATAAGCCACCCAGTGAAATGTTTTTCCTTTAGAAGAGTTGCCGTGGTCATGGTGTCTCTTCACAGCATCAGAAACCCTAACTAAGACAACTGCACAGGGTGCCAGAGTTGACAAAGACAGGAACAGTGAGATCAAACTGTCTTCTTCCGAGACTTCTTCCCTTGGCGGACTACAAAGGGAAGAGGCCCATCTTCTGCCAGAAAAGAATGTGTGTTCTCGCAATACCTGGGAAGCGTCCTCAGAGTTCTGACTTACTTGGCTTTAGGTGGGGCCCAGGCAGTAGCTTACCCAGCCCTTTTGTGCTGTGGATTGAATTTAGGGCCGTGTACACATTAGGCCAGCACTCCATCCCCCAGCCACACTCTTAGCCCTTCTGTTTTTGAGATAGTGTTTTGCTACATAACTGGCCTTGAACTGGCGCTTTTCCTGCCTCAGCCTCCCAAATGCTAGGATGCCAGGCATACCACCGTGCCCCACCCCACCCCCCTCTCTCAATGAAGCACCTCCAATGTCAGGGTTGAGCACCACTGGCCTAGACTCAAATATATCACCATTCTCCCAGCTGCAGTGAGAATTTGGGTGAAGTACAGTCATCACCCTTATTCATCACATCCTCCCTGGGACCCCAAGCGGGTGGCTAAACACCTGTTCCGTTTGAGAGCAGGACGACCTACTTTCTCTGCATGTGGCTTCTCTCACACATGGGGCCTCTTGGGATGGAGGGGCAGATGGAAATGCCAGAGTGTCTGTGTTGATGCTGCATTTGGGTGTCACCCAAGCTCTTGTTTCCCTGTCAGATTCCGGATGTGGCATTTAGATAGTAAACTGCTGCCACCAGACATTTGCTGGAGAGATCAAAGTATGTGGCAGCATCCAGAGACATCCTGTGGCTTGGTTGCCAAGAGCTGGCAGTTCTCGGTGTGGGGCAGCATGAAGCTGCCACGGGGACTCTTTAGGCTTGACAGACTGTGAGGGTAGGGAGGATGAGATGCACCTGGGGCAAATCGGAACTCCCCAGGGGGTCTCCCACAGCAGCATTTTGGCATAAGCCTGTGTATGCCCCCAAGAATAATGTCTTCTGGGACATTATTCGTGGTGCCTTTGACTGATTGTTGTTGCCTTTGGTGCCATCTCTCGAGGCTGTTCAGTGTGCAGAGGGTCACCGCAGAGGGCAGGGGTAGAAGGCAGTCTTCCTCAAGCACAACAGAAGCACCTTCCTTAGATCAGCGGTGCCTGCCTGCCAGTCAGCCCATCTGCTCATCTGCCTGTCCACCTGCCCACCTGCCTGCCCGCCCACCCTCCTGCCCACCTACCAGCCTGCCCACCCGCCAAAGGTCATCATGGCTTGGTTTGTTGACTGTTGGCATATTCTCCGGAAAGAATGGGTGGGGGAGGGTCACTGAGCCCTCACTTAAGACTCCAGCTGCCCCTTCCAGGCATTTGTATGTAATTCTGCCCTAATTCCACATAGCCTTAGGATCTAGGGAGGCGCCAGAGTATGTAGACTTGGGGAGATTAATTGAGAAGGACTCCGTTCACACAGCTTCAGGGAAGCCATCATCCATGCAGTGTGAAGACTTTCCAGTGTGTTTGTTTTGGGGTCCCTCCACGTGTTCCAGCCAGTAGCCCCTCACCTATGCTCTGGAAGTAAGCCCAATAAACTCATGGGTTCTCCAGGGGGTCCTTGGGTTGAATCATGCTTTGGTTTGTCACTAGGATCTTATGAGGAGGGGTTAGATACTGTGTAAATCTCCCCAGGGAAGGGGTTTTTGTAACAACAGGATGGTCAGCCCTAAATTCATCTCCCCAGCTCCACTGTGGAGCACAGATACCTGGAAGTGGGTGGGTCCAAGGACTCGGAGCCCAAACTCTTCTCTTTCTGCCCCTTCCCTTTAAGGCAAAGCAGGGAGAGGCTGCGTCCACTCCTTAATGTGGCCTAGATGGGGGTAGACCACTGTCTAGCCTTCTGACTTAGGTCTGGTGTGTCCCTAGGTGTCCCCGCTATGTCTCCTGGAGCCGGCAATCGAAGGACAGGAACAGGAAGAGCTAACCTTACAGGGTGCACTGACCTCTGGCACAAACCCAAGCACAGGTAGACTTCTGGGAAGTGTCCCCGCTCCCTGCAAGTCCTCAGCAGCTGCCCGGTGTCACCGGCGTTTATTAACCTTTGCTACACACAGCAGAGAACATTGTGCCTCTCTGCACAAGCTCAAGAACTTTGATTATTTTTCGTGTTTCCCACCCCAGGAGGAGTTGTTATTAACACTGTCCTGCTTGGATTTCTGAGGGAACAGTTTGTCTCATTTTGTCAAGGGTATTTGAGAAGTCCCCACACAGGGTCCATTGGCACTCAGGGTCCATTGGTGCTCAGGGTCCATTGGCACTAAGGGTCCATTGGCGCTCAGGATCTGATCAAGGTGTCTCCTCCTCCCTTGCCCTCAGTTCTTCCCACTGACAAAGAGAAAGTGAGAAGCCCTACTATCCCCAACCAGGTCCTGAACTGTGAGAGGCCCTTGTCGTTCTCTGAGGATTCCCGCCTCCTGACAGTTTGGCACTAGACAGTTTGATATATTTCTAGCTTGCTGAACTGAGCTGAGCTCTCTCTCTCCAGCTGAGAGAGGTGGGGCCAGGGGGGTGCTGTCTTGGGCACATGTGGAGAGGCCTAGGGAGGCGGAGATTGGGGGTGGGAGAAGGGGAAGTGTCTTCACAGCAGGTAGGTAGGGACCCATGGCCATCTGCTTCTCCTTCCAGTTGGTTCCTAGGAGAACGCAGGTGTGCCAGCGACTCTGTCCCCAACAGGTAACCGTCAGACACACTGGACTCAAGGAGGGAAAGCAGGCAGGGATTTGTGGCAATGAGACACCTGCTCTCGCCCCTGTTGGAAATGAAGTCATGGATGCTGCTCAGGAGGGCGGGGACCATCCCAGATGTCCCTGAGAGCCCTGAAAGCTTTAGGTTCTCAGGATAAGGAACAACGGAGAGGGCTTTACATAGTCCCTACTTCTGGAAATTTCTCCATGAAGTATTCTATTGTTTATCTATCAGGGCAAACAGGGGAGCTCCCATGATAGTATGAACATACAGAAAACATCCTCATTCCTTAATACTCCTCATCAATCAAACCACCCTTCGTCACAGCAACCCATCTCTACCCTACCCTGGCCAGGTGCAGACCCTCACCTTCTCCAGGGCCAGCCAGGGGGCCTCCATGCTCCATCTCTTCCAAAAGTCAGCTCAAAAGCCACACCTTCCAGATCGCCTGTATACCTGCCTTTCTACCTCACCCTCACCCCCGCCCTTCTCACCCACCCCAGCAGGAAGTAATCTTTCTCCTTGGAATTCTTGGAACGCTTTCTCTACTGTGTCATGGTCCTCATCAATTTCTCCTCCTCATCCTGCTTTCCCACCTGCATCCCTTATATCATCTCCGACTAGGCAAGCTCCTTCATGACAGGAGTCATACCTCATTCTCCTTTACGGCCACTCTGCACCCAGCACTGTGAATGTTGATTGAATGATAAGAAACCCAACTTGGTGACATTTAGGGGACTCATGTCATCATGGGAAGGTCATTCATCTTTGCTTTACTGTTGAAGTTGGGAGCATCTTTTGGCAAGAGGCAGAGGGTAGAGATTCTGTTCTCTATGTTATCAATCCATCAACAGCTATTTCTGGGCCAGTTACTATGCGATGCTGTTAGGTATCAAGGGGGCAACATCCAGGTCAGGGACCAACCGGATGTCACTTACCACCTCCCAACTTCTTCCTAGTAAACCGACAACTCCCTGCCCTGCAATCCAGCTCTACTAGTGAAGAAGCTCATGCCGCAGCCATCTTGGTTCTCACAGTACATTTTCTAGCACCATTCTTGGCCTTCCCAGACGCCCTTCTTTATTGTCCTGTCCTTAATCAGAGGCATTTCTTGTCATTCTCTGTTTTCTACCTCTCTGTCCATCCCCTGCCTTCTGTGTCATATATCTAACTTTCATATTTATAAACACCAGAAGTGAGGGCCATATGTCTCTCCCCAGCAATCTTTCAGGATTTATTTGGGAAAACTGACTGAGTTTCCACATGCTTCAGGGGAAGGTGGCTCTTCCATTCACCGGGGCACTCACTCTGTAGTATAGCTTTTGTCTTAGGATAAATGACTAAGCTGTTACAATGGGGCTGTGTCAGCCGCAGGTCAGTGGTTTAGGTCACAAAATGCCTTTCTCTCGTCCCCGGCACTTGTGGGGTGAACGGCTTGAGTGGTGACGTCTTTCTGCTTTTCGTGTCTCCTTGGAGACTAGGTGCTTCTACTACACTGCTCTGCCCTCTCCCAGGCATTGTGTTCAGAGACGGGGCTAAAGCCGGGGAAGCAGCTCAAGTCAACCTGGTGGAGAAGAGAGAGACTAGGAGGAGTGTCCTTGCTCAGATGTCACGGTCTCCGTCAGTCCGATCTGGACTGTTCTGATGGCCATGTTTCTGCTGTGAGAGGACGTGTCCAACAATCCCAACAACCACAGATTGCAGGCTGCCAGAGACAGAATTCTAAAGATGCTTCCCAAGAGCCCCATCCTTCTGTTTTCCTATCTAACTTTAACTGAGGTATGTTGCTTGAATTGCTAAATGATCTTTTAATAAAAAACCCAGGTCAGATATTGGGGTAAATGCTGAAAGATCAGAGAGACAAAGGAACAAGCCACAGCCACCACCTCTTACCTTACCAACTCCTCAGCCTGAAAAGGCTTCCTAGCCAAAAGGCCTCTAGCCAAAAGGGGTTCCTCACCCAGAAAGCTTTAGTTCCTGTCTCCTCACGCCTTATATATCTTTCTCTGCCCAGCCCTATCACTTCCTTCTTAGTGCTAGTATTAAAGGTGTGTGTGCTTCCCAAGCAAAGGCATGAGATCTCAAGTGATGGGATTTAAGACATGTGACTCCCAAGTGCTGGGATTAAAGGTGTGTGCCACCACTGCCTGGTTCTGTTTCTCTCTTAGACTGAGTCAATCTCATGGAGTCCAGGGTGGCTTTGAACTCATAGAGATCCAGGTGGATCTCTGCCTCCCAAGTGCTAGGATTAAAGGTGTGTGCTACCACTGCCTGGCCTCTATGTTTAATCTAGTGGCTTGTTCTGTCCTCTGATCTTCAGGTCAATTTTATTAGGGTACACAGTATATCACCACAGAGGTATTGTTGCAATGAGGCTGCCTAGGCAGATGTAATCAGCTGACCTTCAACTAGGTAGGTTATCTAAGTTATCACACTGGTAATTGACCAGGGTGATCACACAAGCCCCTCAGAGATAAGGGCAGCGAGCCAGAGTCCAAGCATGGGAAGCTCCCATATACTACTGCTGCTTTGGAGGTGTAAGGGCCACATGCAAATAGCACAGAAGCCCTAGCTGCTGAGAGCAAGTCCTGCCCAATGACCAGCCAGGAATGAGAACTTGAAGCCTACAAACATGAGCAATTCTAGCCAGTGACCTGAAGGAGGGAAGCTGATTCACCCACAGCATGCAGGAAGAGGCCAATCAGTAAGACATCTTGATTTTATCCTTTTGAAACCTGGGGCTAATCTAGACCTCTAATCTATGGAACAGCTGAAGTAAGAGGGGTGTGTTTGTGTGTATGTGTGTGTGTGAGAGAGAAGCTATTTTATTTGTGGGAATTAATTATGGCAGCAATAGGAAGCCAACACAGAGTCCTTATACAGCATCTTAGTTCTTACTTGTGCTTTCTGATTTGGTGGTGACTTGGTTGGCCCAGGTGGTTCGGGCTGCACTGCAGGATGTTAACTTAGTTATGCCTACTCCACTCTTGTGTGTTCATTTACCTGGTGTTGTGCTCTGAATGAGAATGGCCCCCATAGGCTCATATATTTGAAAGCTTGGTTCCCAGTTTGTGAAATTGTTTGGGAAGGATTAGGAGGTGTGGCCTTGTTGGAGGAGGTGGGTCATTGAGGGTGGACTTTGAAGGTTCAAAAGCCCACAACATTCCCAGTTAACTCTGCCTCTGGCTTATGCTTGTGGATCAGATGCAAGCTCTCAGCTATTGCTCCAGCGCCATGCCTGCCTGCTTGCTGCTGCCATGCTCCCTGCCATGATGGTCACGGACTCTTGACTTTCTGGAACCACGAGTCTCCAGATTAAATGCTTTCTTTTTATGCATTTCTTTGCCCATGGTGTTTTGTCACAGCAATAGAAAGTAACTAAGACATCCGATGTGCTAAGCACACATGAATGACGGAGGCTCAAGACCACATCCGGCCCCAGGAATGCGTAGAAAGTCTTCACTGCACCGTGGAGCCATTGGCCCAAGTGAACGATGTGGAACAGAGAGACAAACTACAATTGCATTGAGTGCAGAGACATTTGTGAAGATCTAGGATGTTGTATTCTCTGTTAAAGGACAGATCTGGAGAACTGGGACCCACAATCTACTCTGCACAGTCCCTGCCGATGATTTGATAGGATCTCCCCAATCCCACTGTGGACTCACAACACTCAACCTGCTTCTTGGGTCTCTGTTACCCACACTGGAACAGAAGCTCCACATGGCTCCAGCTTTGGAGAGTTGTTCTCTGAGATCAGATCTGGCATGTACCAGGCCGTCAGTGTGCGTTGGTTGAATGAATGAGTGAGCTAAACTGTGACACCACTATGGACGTCTACATCACAGCCTGTGACTCATTTTGTGTAGGAAAAGCAGCCACTATCCCAGCTCAGGGAGATGGACTGAAAAATCTCATCACATTGCGAAAACAAACCAATTTCCTGCTCTGATTTGGAACCTCTGATGAGCCCAAAGAGTTGGAGACGTTCTAAAAATAACTCCCACAAAGCTTTGCTGTGACAACACCATTTCTCCCCCTCTGACCGCCCGTTGGAGGGGCCTGGGACTAATAAATTCAAACCACAGGGCATGCCAGTCCCCAGAGACTTCACTCCTGGGGCTAAGATAATAATCCCAGGGTTTTGGCAGGCTTTTCTGGATCTCACTCAGCTTCTCTTGCAAGCATGAAAGGACAGCCCGTCCCTGCCAAATGGAACCACCTTGGAAAAGTTGGCTGGGCTGCAAGCGCCATGCTCTGCAGTCAACAACTGGCAAGTTCAACTGGTGTCTCTGGAGTGCCAGGCACAGCCTCTGTTAACCCTTTCACCTCCATACTGAGTGGACACCATTCTGCTCCCCACTGCAGATGGGAAGTGAACTCACTTACTGACATTACAGGGACAGGAGATGCCTCAGAGCTTCAAGGTCAAGCCTGTGACTCAGGTTAGTACTCTTCTCACTAGGTCATATGTGTGGAAGGTTCTAGAATGACTGAAACTGGGCTTGGCCAGGAGGTGAATGGGACCGTCTTGGGACAGTGCTTGTGTGTGTGTGTGTGTGTGTGTGTGTGTGTCCTGACTTCCAGTGTTTCCCAGTCCCTTCCAGGAGCCCTGGGGTCTGAATGGAAAGGCAGTGTGATGGCCTAGGAAAATGGTGTCAATGCAGACGAATGTGTGAGAGCTGCAGGGACAGATTTCATTACAAGTCTTGACAGTCTTCACAGCCCCATGGACCCAGGAGTCTTCCCATCATCCTTAGCACCACCATCATGTATTATCAATGATGTTAATTATTTATCAGTAGTAGTCATAACCATCACCACCACTGCAGGATCATTAATATTCAACAATTAATAGCATCAATATTTATTAATAATTAATATTAATGTCCATTAATAAGCTGTAGAGACACTTGTCAATTTATCAATAAATATTAATAATATAATATTTATTGTAATAATGAATAATTATCACAAATGCTATCCACCAGGCATCAATGAACAAACCTCATATAGGGCCTGGGGAGAGGGCTTAGGCTGAGTTCGGATCCCCAGCGCCCAGGTAAATAGTTGGTGATATGGTCAGCATCCGTAATTTCAGCACTGGGGAGGCAGAGACAAGAGGGTTCCTAGGGCTCAACAGCCCCCAGTCTGCCTGCAGCACTGAGTTCCAGGTTCAATGGGAGACCTGTCTCAAAAAAATAAAAGGTGAAGAGTGGAGATCCAGTGTCAGCCTGGCCTTCACACATACGTGCACATATGTACCCCCCCCACATTCACATACACATGCATGAACACGTACATATACACTTTGTACACACACAAAAGAAAATTTTTAAAAATTATTAATTAAAAAGGATCTTTATGTGTATATGCGTGTACTCGTGGGAGTTCATGTGCACTGTGTGCATGCAGCTGCCCATGGAAGCCAGAGGGCATATGACCCCTGCAATTGGAATTATAGGTAGTGGTGAGGGGCATGATGTGGGTGCTTGAAACCGAGCCTGGGTCCTCTGAGAAAGCAATAAGTGCTTTTAACTGCTGAGCCACCTCTCCAGCACTCCAAAGGAGAAACAAATTAAAAGACAAAACCAAGACCAACTATAGGTATTAGAATTGCCTCCATTTGACAGAGAAGGAAACTGAGTCACAGCTTAAGTTGTTGGGTGAGCATAGCCTATAATAAGCAATGAAGCCGGGGGAGGGCCTGGCTGGACAAACCGGGGCCCAGCCTTGTGTTTACTTTCCATAATATCTGAGAAAGCGGGTACCGCGCTTTCATTTGAAGTGCTGTATTTATTGTGTGTCCCACTGTCGTTCTCCGAGCCGAAGGGGAAGAGTCGGGAGGGCATGGTGCCGGGGGACCCAGGATCAGAGAGGTGCTGACCCCTCGGAGATCGAAGGGGGGAGGGGACGGCACCAGCAGATGTATTAAAATGCAAATTTCTGCCTTGCTTGCTGGTTTATCATCTGACTCGTTATACAATTTGCCAGTTATAGAAGAAAAATTACCATAATGGGGCCCTAGGGGATGGTTGTAAAAAGGAGACCAAACGTTACTTATCAGCCGTTCCACTACAATTATCTTCCACGTTTGTTCTCTTCCTCCTCGGAAACATGAAACCGTCAGTGCCCGAGACCAGGCGCTGCCTGGGCTGAGAGAGCAGAGTGGCTGTGTCTGTGATCTGCTTTCCCCCTCGGCTTCCACCCGCCCTGCCTGTGGCTGCAACTTCCTTTAACAGCGGCCTCCCAAAGGTGGGGTGGGAAGACACTTCCAAGTAAGAAGGAGGGAGAAGGTCTAGGTGAAGTCCTGAGTGTTTGTGCCCCCCCCCCACCTGGGGTTGATGGCACATCCTCCGTGATCAGAGGTGGACTGAGTAGCTTTCTCAACTCTGGAAGAGCAGGACAGGTTACTCAGGACTCAGGTAGGCAACAGGTGTAGCCAGGCTTTGACAAAAGGGGACAGTTGCCATGCCAGCCACCCCCCATTCCAATCTCACCCCTGCCCTGACAATCCTCGCTCCCAAGATAGCTCTCTTTCTTGTATCTGGCAGCCTTTCTCTCTCCTGGGGCTTCTTGCAACTCCATTCTCTCAGTATCTAGCCTTGTACTTGGAACATAATAAGCAAGGAATAAATATTTGATGAATGAATGAAAGAGTGTCTGTGAGCACCCGCCCGTGTGTTTCCAGGTTATTCTAAAGTTGTCATCCCCACAGGCTGACTTCTTTTAGGTCCAGCCAAGTCTTCTCTAAGCCCTAAGGCCTCTGACGATTCCTCGGGCTCCTAGAAGCAGCATATTCAAACAGGCAGGGGAGCAGATACCTGCGCTCCGCCAGCTGGCTGTGCATATTGCTTAGATGCTTACACTTTCCCAGACCTTAGGTGGCTCTGTCATTCTCTTAGAACTCCCTTTGTCTTAGTTCCTAGGGCTCCTCATTTGCCTCTGCCACAGTAGGAAAGGTAAACCCTCATGGCTTCTGAGTTAAACTTACAAAGGATGAATTCAAAGCCACTCACCGAGTGCTCAGCCTCGCGCTTAGCAGGGGATCTCTCTGATACCCCACTTGTCCAGCTCTCTGCGCAGAGAAGGTGTAGGCACGGCTGTTGCTTACACAAAACTCCTTAGATGTTATCCTCAAGCTGTGGCAACCCTGAGGCAGGGGCATTGGATGGGTCATTTGATCTCTGTCTATCCACCCCCAGTTGGTTCTGAGAGGGCAAGCCACCCCAGAATGCTCCCGGGGCAGGCAGAATATTATTCCTGCATCTAAACCCTTTGGCTCAAGGAACAGGTATCCTCCAGGCACCTGAAGTTTCTTAAGAGGAAGGTGAGAGCATGAGGTGGGGGGGATGCAATGGGCTCCAGCAAAAACCACAGCCTCCTAGAGGAGGGGTCAGAATATCACAACTGTCCCCAGTTGTGGTAGAGCACCCCAGTAGAGTGCTTGCCTAGCATGCATGAAGCTTGAGATTCCGTCTCTAACACTACACAGACTGGGCAGGGCAGTGCATGCCTGTAATCCCAGCACTTGGGAGGTAGAAGCAGGAGGATCAGGAGTTCAAGGTCATCCTTGGTTACATAGTTCATCTGAGGGCAGCCTGGGCTACATGAGATCATGTGTTTTGTTTGTTTTAAAGAATACAAATGCCCAAGAGCCAAAGACAGCCCACCCTCTGTGTTCCCTGTGAGCGGAAATGATTTTTACTTTTTCAAATGGTGGGGACAAAATCTTAAGGAATATCAATCCATGGATGTGCCACTGTTATCAAACTCATATGCAAATAAAGGTTTATTGTTACACAGCCAAACATATTCATGTGTGCTTGGACCAGGTCTGTAACACTCCACAGCTGTGCCAAAGACTTGGGGCCTCTCAGATTTCCTACATTGTTGATTCCTGTCGAACAAAACTGTACTTCACCTCTGCCCATCTCCCAGTGTGGCACCAGAGTAATCTGGGCATCCTGGGAAATATTCTTGTTTTTAAAGTTGATTTTCTCTTACCTGAACTCCTACTTTTTAAAATGAAGAGTGAGAAGCATTGACGTCATGACTGAGAGTAGGCAAGGAAGGCCTAGGACCCAGATTTCCTTGGAGCATGTGTGTGTGTGTGTGTGTGTTCTCCAAATCTCTTGGCTTCTGAAAGCCAAGGCAATCCAGTTGTCAACGGAGAGCCCAGATTCTACTTATGCACAAAGAAGAACAAGAAAAGGATGTTCCTTCCGTTGCTCTGTAGCATCGGCCCAGCAGAGGGGAGGAGGTGTGAGCTAGCTTGTGAAGGGCTCTTCCACATTAAATCTTGAAATCACTTAAGAAAATTTTGCATTTATGTGTGTGTTCTAAAGTCACTTTCCCGACATGCCAAAGAACTTTGGGACCATGCATGAAGTAGTCCACACCAAATTGGCACCGCTCTGCCCACACCCCAAGTTCCTGCCCCTCCCAAGATCTGCCCACTGGCTCTTTTTGATCCCGGTGGTGTAGGATTTGTCTTTGGAATCCACAAGAATAGGCCCCATGTGTTTGGAAGGGTCTGCATGTGTGGTACTGAGACCAAATAATCGAGATTTAGGCAGAGCTTCCCTGTGATGGGGGCCATCCTGTGACTGGGGGATGCTGAGCACCAACACTGCCCTCCCTCGGATGCTAGTGGCACCCACTCCCCAAGGTGTGACCATCAAAAATGTCTCCACGCAAAGGGACACAGGAGGGAGAAGAGTTGATCTTGGTTGAAAACGATTGTGAAAAGGGACAAGAAAACCTGCTACATCTCCCTTATTTTGAATGCATGACTTTTCTCCAAAACTCTCTCTTCTGGCCTCCAGCCCTTGACCTTGGAGTGTTCCATTCTGCATTAGCCTGCCTGTGCATCGACTCCTGGGGTGTGCTAAGGCATGTTGACGAGCTGATTAAGGGATCCATATGGCAGAGGGTGAAGGGTCTGACATGGAGGAGGCACAGGCTACTGGGCGATCCTGACAGCCCAAACTGTAGAATGTCACAGCCCTGGGCCAGGTGGGCTTTCTGGGGAGGACACAGGAGGTGACCTCACTTATTTAAAACTTGGAGCTTGACATCAGTGATGGATTTATGTCCTTCAGCCTCCAGATTCTTCAACTATGTGATCAGTCCCTCTGCGTCTCCAGTGTTTCACTCTGAGTTGTTAACTCTGTAACGTCTGTTTATCTTTCTTTCCCTCCTGAGCCAGTCAGTCTCCTGGGCTGGGGTGCAGACAGTCAGACTTCACCCCTTAAACCAATGCAAACAGGCGACAAGGCAGAAAGGAGGCAAGAAAGATTGGACAACTTTAGTCGTGTAAGAAAAGATTTAGCATACTGTAGTAGGGGTTGGAGTGATGGCTCATGGGTAAGAGCGCTGGCTATGCAAACGGGGGACCCGAGTTCAGATCCCCAGTACCCATGCAATATGCCAGGTGTGGCTGTGCATGTCTGTGTCCCCCACACCGGGGGTGGAAACAGGCATATCCTGGGGGTTTGCTGGCCACTTGCCTAGCTGAAGTGATGAACCCCAAGTTTAGTGAGAGACTTTGTCGTGTGGAACCAAGGTAGAGAGCAATAGAGGAGGACACCCAGAGCAAAGAGAGATTTTAGGGGTGAATGCTATTCAGTGTCCACCTAGGCCCTTATGGTTGGCATTGGGCCACCCGGGGGAGCCAAGGTGGTGACACTATTCTATAAGCTCCCCAGGGTGCCCAAGTAGGACAGTTCAAGGAGTCAGGTGTAGGTTGTGTGGGGAAGGCCCCTTTCCTAGTCACTCCTGTATATAGGTTTCACTAGGGAGCTACTGAGTTTGGCTCCCATTTCTACAGCCAGGTGTTGTGAGTGACCGTCCTCTGAGGCAAGCAACTACCATCTTGGCAAGTCGAGTTGTGTGCTCTTGCAAAAGGATTATCCCATCTGGGCTTGTTGAGTGTTTATGTCCCTTAATGGAGGGTTTAGGAGGGTCACAAGCCCCTCACCTGAGTATCCATTTTCTCCCTGCCACCCGTTGTATGCAACTCTGCTCCGACTGCGTGGGGCCTTGTAAAGGGGCTAGAATATGTAGGGGGGGTAGGGAGGGGGCTCCATCCATGCAGCTAAGGTCCCTGTGGGATAAAGGCTTTCAGGGTGTGACCCATTGGGAGAGAAGAGCACCCACCGCCTGTAAGTAACCTCTTAGCTGTGTTTTGTGGGGAAGCATAATGAACTTGCTGGTTCCCCAGAGTGAATGCTGGTGAAATCATTCCTTCGTTTGTCCTTGGGAGAAGGGGTAGACATTGCTTACATCTCCCACAGGGAAGGAGTTTTACCAACACACAGTTCCCTAACTCTAGGTCTATATAATACTTGTGGGTCCCTTATCAGGCTTTGTGCAGCCCCCTGATGGGGTCTCTAAGAACCTTCCAGGGAAGTAGGTTGCTTTTCTTAGGGAACTGTATCTCTGCCCCCACTGGATGCTGCTGTCATGTCCTGAAGCGTGAGTAGTGACTGGGTGAGCTGGCTGTGAGGCTGTGCTAGGGGAAGGCGGCAGCTGAATGACCAGGGAGGCCAGTCAGCGGCTCTGTCTTCACTACTTCCCCTTAGCCAATACTCACCCCTCCCAAGAATCCATTTTTTCTCAGACTATAGGTTTTAAGAGAAGATTTTCTTCTTACTTGAAATCATTTAAAAAGTACCCTTCAAGATTATGTCTCCGTTTTAGTCAACAAGTGTTCCTGGAGTAGCCATTGAATACTCTAAACAAACTAAGCAACGGGTAGAAGTGGGAGAGAGGATGGAGAAAATGTAAGACAATGGGCTTGAGGCTGAGGAGATGGCACAGTGTGAGGACCTGAGTTTGGATTTCCAGGACCCATGTAAAAGCCACAGACTATGGCACAAGTCTGTCACCCCCCCCCCCCCCCCCC
>CABHPQ010143248.1:0-10589 GCA_902168405.1 Peromyscus aztecus | reverse complement strand
GTGGATCTCTGGGGGCTCGCTGGCCTGTCAGTGGGATCTGTGAGCTCCAGGTTCAGTGAGAGACTCAAAAAGTCAGGTGGAGAGCAGCTGAGAAAGGCACCTGATCAAACTCTGGCCTCCACATTCACATGCACACTGGCATACACACATGTGCATACCCACATAAGATGTACATTCACTCCCTACCTGCATACAGACAGTTAAGGGTTTCTGCCTTCTGGAAACTTCTGATATCTGGATGTGGTAAGGATGTGAGCTACAGATATGTCCATAATTGCAAGACCACAGAGTTAAGAAGGGCTAACATGGGTCTGAAAAAGACAGTGTCATTTTACTTAGGGATCCAGGGTAGCTTCCTGGTGGAAGTGTCCATTTGAAGCACAGGTCCTTGGGAGAGATCAGGGAAGGGAACAGGAGTGTGGCTGACCCTTCACTGGAGGTGACGGAAGGAGAGGGTTCTTTGGATTCTCAGCACCCTCCCAAGTGGATTTCTGGCCCCAGCCACGTGTCAACATTCCTGTTCTCTCCTGGGAAGTAGTAATTCCCATGCAGGGGCCCCCTGAACACCCCAACCTAGCTCAGCCAGCTGTCTGTGCACAGGGAACCCAGGGGCTTGGAACCTGGGGTGGTTTCCTCTGATCAAGGCCCATGTTCAGCTTTGCATTTAAAATCTAGTTTTCAGGCAAATGATTTCAGTAAATAAATTTCCACCCAGCCCCTTGTCTTATTCCAGTGTGCCCTTGCTTCAGACAAGGGCACCCCAGTAGGAAGTCAGATGCAGAAGCCAGAAGGCAGAAGCTGGCCTGGGAAGTGCTGTGGGCCTGCCTGGGGGATGCCGGGACTGGACGGAGTCTCTGCACTCTTTGGAAGCAGTTGTTTGGTACTGCCTTGGTCTGTGAGGTAAGCAGACGGGCATCGAACAAAAGCTGATGTACTGCCTGCTTAAACATGGATGGATGTAGAGGCGGAAGACATGGAAAAGGCCTGGTTTGAGTGCTGGTGCCCCTGCCTACCCCACCTGCTGTTAAGACTATTAGTGTCTATTCCTGCTCTAGAACCCTGACATTAGCTATTTGATCTCAGACAGCTAATTGCCTTTTCATTGTCTCACTGATAATCTCATTTTAAAATAAATCCCTGCACTTAGCCCTTTCCCAATAGGGGCCATTATCTCCACTGTGTAGATGAGGACACTGAGGCCCAGAGCAGGACAGAGAGCCCAGGAGACAGCAGCACTGATAAACATGGTGCCTGGACAGTCCTCAGTTCCCCACTGCTGTGAGAGTCCCTAGTAAATAGAGGCCCTGCTTCAGCTCAGCAGAGGTACGCCCCTGATAAATGGTGGCTAGCATGAGTTATATTGCCTCTGGGCTTCCTGCCCCATCCCTCTTCCCACCAGGCATTCTCAAAGAGCCTCGGCAGAGGTGGGATGGGAGCCCAGAGCCGCTTGTCCATCCTGGGAGGATGCCCAGAGTGACTGGGGGTGAAGCAGAAGGACCCCGTCTGTGTAGGGGAAATTTCCTGCCTCCCAGCCCAGCCCAGCCCAGATTAGAGCCCATTTACATCTTAAAACCCAACTTAGAAAACCACAATCCATCAGCCAGCGATGGTGTAAATTGCTTTGCTAAATATATTTCTGGGTACATGGTAAGTAAAAATATCATGAATTTAATAAGCCTTGGAATTCACATTTTTCCAATCCTAATTAAGTTTCTCCTCCACATCGGACGTGCTCCTTGAGTCGCGTCTGCAAGGTTGGGAGGGGAAGGCGTCTCAGGCTGGCTGGCTGAGCCTGACTGGATACCACCCCACAGCCAAGAATGTGTTTCCTTCTCTCAGCAGCTGCTCATGGCTGTGTGGTCAGTCAGTCTCCCGACTCACCACGTTTCCTGAGTCTCAGGAAAGGCCACTGTACTTCCTGAGTCATCGGCAGGAGTCAAGATTTGAATCCAGTTGTTTGTCTCTCTACTCTGGCCTCCGATGGATGGGAACAGTGATACCTGTGGTCCCAGCTCAGCTCTTCCCACTATGGACATCCTGGACCACTGGTCCCTTGACATCTAATTATATGCCACCTGCTCATTTGTGAGCCCCTGTATTCCCCTCATGCACATTCACACACCAGCTATCAGCACCCCACGCCATGACAAAGACTCACTGGTGCTGATGTCAGGATGTGGGGTAGTATTTGCCACTGTGATGGTTAATATTACCTGTCAGCTTGGTTGGACCATAGCGCCCAGATCTTTGGTCAAATATTGTTCTGGATGTTTCTGTGGAGGATTAAAAAGAAGATATACTTATACACACACACACACACACACACACACACACACACACACACACAGAGAGAGAGAGAGAGAGAGAGAGAGAGAGAGAGAGAGAGAGAGAGAGAGCGCAGAAGAAGTTGTCCTAGCCCTTGGAGCCAGAGTTGCAGTTGTTTATGGGATGCCTGGCTTGTTTTGTGGCTGTTAGGATTTAAATTCTGGTCCCCTCATGACTGTGTAGGAAGTGCTCTCGACTTCTTTACCATCTCTCCAGCCCTAAGGAGGATGTGTGAGTGGTGTTTTTTTTTTTTTCTTTTTAACTTTATTTTATGTGTCTGAGTATTTTGCCTACATATATGCTTGTATACCAGCCCAGAAAAGGATGTTGGATCCCCTGGGACTGGAGTTATAGATGGTTCTGAACCACCCTATGGGTGCTAGGAACCAAACCCAGGGCCTCTAGAAGAGCAGTCAGTGCTTTTAATCTCAGAGCCATCTCTCCAGCCTTAGGTGTTCATTTCTCTCTCTCTCTCTCTCTCTCTCTCTCTCTCTCTCTCTCTCTCTCTCTCTCTCTCTTAATGAGATTAACCTCAGAAAAACTGTCTGGGTAAAATTCAGAGCACCCATGCTCCCTGCCCACCTTCATCCCCTGCCAATCAGACTTGGCCTGGGCTATTCATTCAGGCCTTAGGGTGGGGTGGGAGGTCTGCAACATTCACTGCTCCTTTTCACTTAACAAGGTGGTGATCCTTGTGCAGTTGGATGAAGGCTGGAGCAAAGACTGGCTTCCCCAGAGCAAGGAGCATTTCCCCCATCAAGTGCCTTTGCATTGGAACTGTGTCTTCCCCATCTCCAGTCTGCCAGCTCCTCCCTCCAAGTTTTGTGAGCCAGTTCCTTGGAACACTCTCTCTGTGTGCATATCCAGTAGGCACATCCTCTTGGTGATCCCCAGTGGAGCACAGCCATGTTGAAGCATGGTACTGGGCCTTTTGCCTTCACCGGAATCCCATGCATCCTGGGAAATAGGAATTGCCATTAGACACTCCCAGAGGAAGACATGGGAGCTCCTGGAGCTGGAGTGACTTTCCTCAGATCTTGGCAGAGGGGTGGAAAGCTGGGAAAGGTAGGGCATGAGTTTCCATCTGGGACAACTTTTCTTCATTCTATGAAGAAAAGCCTTGAACTCCCATAGGGTCTTCAAAGGGTGAACATGATGCAGTTTGGAGAGAATCTGGACATGCAAGCCACTAGGAGAGAGGCAGAGTGGGAACTAACCTTAACCCCAGAATGTCTGTGGGCTGCTGGTCCAGGATACCCACAGCTTTCCTGACTGGGATCCCAGGAAGGATGGGTCCTTCCAGGTGCCCCAAGAGCTAGTCCAGGGTTCTTATCTCGTTTCTGGGAGGCAGTTCAGGGGAGGGGTAGGATCTGTCCTCTGTTGCCCACGGTGATGCTGCTGGGTAACTGGCCACAGAACATTAGCTGCACATTACAGAGTTATATTCTGTAGCGTGATGTATTCCCCAGGTGGCTGGAGTTCCAGACATCAGTGGGCATGCAGCCCCCAAGGGAAGGGCAAACCTGAAGGCCTCAGAAGCATCCCTTGATGGGCTTGAGGCAGCTGAGTGCCACTTGGGGGCTTCAGTCCCAGCAAACCATTTACCCTGGCCCCTCGTCCAGATCCCCTTCTCTGCTCCATGAAAGACACGGGTAAGCAGGGCTTCCGAAGGGCTGCAGCAGTTGCTCACAGGGCAATTTAGCCTCAGGAGCTAACTGCTAAGGCTACGTGGGTCCAGTCCTTAGGGTCTGTCTAATCTCCCTGGATCCCTAACCCCTGGCTTCCTGCTGCTCTAAAGACACCTCTCAGGTTACCCTTACCCCAAGCAGCTTGTGTGTCCTCTGCTCTTGGCTCCATCCCGTCCTCTTCTCCTCCAGCCACCCAGCATTACCTGCTGGGTCTCCAGGTTTCCCTCCTCAGAGCGTCCTGTGACCATCCCCGGAAGAGGTGAGGTGTTCTTATCATGAATATGGGGCCACAATCTCCATGCTGGCCCTGGCTGGCTCCCCATGTTATGAGCTACTTTTTTTGCTGTTGTTGTTGTTTTGTTTTGTTTGTCGAGACAGGGTTTCTCTGTGTAGTTTTGGTGCCTGTCCTGGCTCTCGCTCTGTAGACCAGGCTGGCCTCGAACTCACAGAGATCTGCCTAGCTCTGCGTCCCGAGTGCTGGGATTAAAGAAAAGCGTGCGCCACCACCTCCCGGCTATGAGCTCCTTTCTTGTTGCTACACAAAATAGCTGACACAGCAATTTAGGGAAGGCGGGGCTTACTCTGACTCAGCCAATCATAACCCACCCTCAGCCAGGAAGCAGAGAGAAATGAAGGCTAGTACTCAGTTCACTCTTTGCTTTTTATTCAGCCCAGGACCCCAACCCATGGAGCAGTGCCATCCACATTCATGGTGGGTCTTCCCATCCTAATCCTAGCCAGGCCCCATCTCTGTGCCCGGTGGGTGGGTGGTACAGCAAGTTCACCACAGACCTTCATAGGTGTTGGTTGGATGGATTAACCAACCTCCCTCCAAGTTCTAAACTTGGAGTTCAGCCAAAGTGAATTCCCTGGAATCCCGTGTGAGGTACAACTGCCTTCTACCTCCTGCGGCTGGCTGTAACTGCTCCCATCTTTCCCTGGTTGGCTCTAGGTTGGAGGGGCGAGTGAGAAGGGTACAGCCTGTGCATTTCTGCTACATCTGCTCACAGGGTGTTCTGGAAACAGCATCAGGTCACTGACCCAGGCAAGAGGGGGCAGAGGCCTCTGTATCCCAGCCTGATGGGAGGTGCACCCCCAAAGTGGGCGTGAGGAGATCGCCATGGATTGAACTCCTGCAACCTCTGGAACAGTGATTCTCAACCTTCCTAATGCTGCAACCCTTTAATACAGTTCCTCGTGTTGTGTTGACCTCCCCAACTATAAAGTTATTTTTGTTGCTACTTCATAACTGTAATTTTGTTACTATTATGAATTGTAATGTAAATATATGATATATAGGATAACTGACAACCCCCAACACACACACACACACACACACACACACACACACACACACAGGGTCACGACCCACAGGTTGAGAACCTCTGCTCTAGAAGATGGTGTCCAGGGTCTTTGCAACAGCATGGGACAGCTCTGGGTCTTGCCAGCTTCAAACCTACATCCATCATCTGGACTTCAAGAAACGAGGCACTAGGGGAGATGAATTAGGGGTGGCCTCATGTCTGAAATCCCAGAGCATCATTTTTCAGACATGTGGGATTTTTTGTTGTTATTTATTTATTGTTATTTTTGTTTTGTTTTTGTGTTTTGTTTAGTCTCTGTGTAGCCCTGGCTATCCTGGAACTCATTCTGTAGACCAGGCTGGCCTTGAACTCACAGAGATCTGCCTGGCTCTGCCTCCCGAGTGCTGGGGTTAAAGGCGAGCACCACCACTGCCCCGCTGTTTTTTTGTTTGTTTGTTTGTTTTGTTTTGTTTTGTTTTAATACACAGAGTTTCACATAGTCCAGGGTAGCCTCTGGCTCACAACTCTGTAGCTGAGTGTGACCATGAACTCCTGATCCACCTGGCTCCACCTCTCCAGCGCAGGGATCACAGGTGTGAGCCACCATACGAGGTTTATGCAGTACTGGGGACTGAACCTATGCTGGGCAAACACTGTTCTCTGGCTTCTCTTCCAGTTTCTTTCAGTTTAATACACACAAGTACACGCATGTGCACATACAGGGGCACTCATGGGGCCAGCACTAAGTCAGACTACACCATTCCCCTTCCTTCATCCCATACCACTTGCTCCTCAACAGCTTCCAGTGCTTGGTGAGCCGCTGGGATCCTCTGACAGAGCCCTGTCTCCTCCACACAGGGAGGACCCGCCTCCCTAACTGTCTTAGCATTGCCCCGTGCGCCTTGTGTATGAGTCAAGGTGAGAGGAGGAGAGAGCACATGGTCCAGAACCTCAGCCCTCCTCCTACAGCCCTGGGCACTTCATGTCGAGGACACAGCGACCTCTCTAGGTCAGTCCTGGGCCTCCACTGTTCTTCCTCCTGCCTACCCAGTGGCTAGGGGAGAGACGGCCCCTGCCGCACCAGGGACACAGGCTTTGGCTTCTGTGTGTGAGGAGCTGCTCCTTCTGGACTTCGTATGCTCTGTGTGCTTGGGGGAGGCTGCAGCCACCGGGCCTGGGCTGAGGCATGTGATCCTACGGCAGGTATATTTTTAGCTTTCTCATTAACCGAGTGCTTTCAAATTAGCCTTCTATTAACCTCAAAGGAAAATGAAAGTGTGTTTTTTTCTTCCCAGAGTGAGTCTCTCCTGCAGAATATCAAGGTTTCCATGATTAACGTTTCATGCGCCTCGAAGCTCTAATGAAGTTGGATTCTCTAATATCTAACTTGATGGAATAATTGGTCCATGGTCTCTGCCATGGCAGGGAGGCTGCCAACTGAGAAGCGGCCTTCTCTTTCCCATCACATAGTCCTTTGTTCCGACAGCCTCTTTCATCCCCCAGTAGAGCCTTCCACCCCAATACACCCTCATTCTGGAAGGGTTCGAGCAGCCAAAACTCCCTCCCCTGTCCTAGCTTAGGTATCATCCATTCCCTTTCCAAATGGGTCACTCCAGACTGGCTCTTGGCCATTACCGCTTTTGCAAGCACAGTTTGCTCCCTGGGCTGCACACCTGGGTCACACAGGAACCTCTTGACTTTGACACTGTCCCTTGAAGTGGGCTTAGCACTTGGACTTGGGATTCCAGCTGGAGAGGGGAATAAATAGCCTTGCAATTTCTAGGGGTGTCAGGCAATGAATCTGATTGAGATGAATTCAGCCACCTGAGAGGAAGGAGTGGCCTGTCCTGCCAGGGCCACCTGCACAGTGTCAGAGATATCACCAGGTACCCAGAGGGGACTGCAGATGGGAATGGATGTCAGCCAGCAGAAGGAGCAGGCAGCTGGTCCCTGTCACTGAAGGAGATGGTAGGGCTATTCTGGAGGACTCGGTTGCTTGTGCATTGCTCTAGCCTGTGGTTCTCAACCTTCCTAATGCTGAGATCCTTTGATACAATTCCTCATGTTGTGGTGACCCCCAACCACAAAATTATTTCTGTTGTTACTTCATAACTGTAAATTTGTTACTCTTAGGAACTGTAATGTAAATGTATGTGTTAAGTGATCCCTGTGAAAGGGTCATTCTACCCCAAAGGGGTCGCGACCTACACGTTGAGAGCCACTGCTCTGGTCTGTTCTTGGAGCATTCATTCATTTGTCTAGCCTGTCCTTGAATCACTTGTTATTGGTCCAGCCTATCCTTGGATCATTTATCCATTGATCTAGCCTTCCCTTGGATCCTTCATTCATTGGTCCAGCCTATCCTTGTTTCATTCATCTATTGGTCTAGCTTGTCTTTGGATCATTCACTCATTGCTCCTGCCTGTCCTTTGATCATTTGTTCATTAGTCTAGTCTATCGTTGGATCATTCATCCATTGGTCCAGACTGTTCTTGGATCATTAGTCCATTGTTCTAGCCTGTCTGCAAGTCATTCATCATTGGCCCATCCTGCCTTTGAGCCATTCATCCACTGGTTCATTCTGTCCTTGGGTCATTTGGCCATCGATCTACCTTTTCTGGGCCTCAAGTTTGACTCTCATTTCTCGCCCTGTTCCTAGCCTCCTCCTTTGTCCTTGATCTTCATGATGGCCTTGACACCACCCCATCTTGATCTATTTCCATATGTGGTTCTGTGCTTTCTTAAGTCACTGTAGCAAAGGGTGGGCTGGAGGCCACTCAGGGGCCTCTTCAGGATACCCAGCTTTTCATTAGTGTGTCACTCCCTGTGTGAACAATTTAGTGAAGAAGTTTATATTTCATCTTGAGTATACTTCTTGGTTCCAAAATGCTCCATCTCATGAATGAAGAAGGTCCTCCCTAGGGACCCACCACCCAAACTCTTTTGTCATCCCAGTGAAGAGTCCAGCCTGTAAAAAGGCTGACTTAGTCTCCTATGGATGTGGCTTGATTCCTAGAGGCCTGAGAAACACAACAGGCTGTGATGTAACTGTCCAAGCATATCACAGAGTCCCATATACCTGGTGACTCACACTGGCTCAGGTTCGGCTCCAATGCCATGCATCCAACAGCTTCCTGTGTGCCTTCCCATAAAGCCCCATCACTTCAAAACTGAAATGTCGAATTGCAAACATGTCACTTCCCTGTCAACCTTCTTCCTTCGACCCAGCTAATAAAATCACCACTGTCCCTGCTACCCATGTCGGGAATCTGGGAGTTGACATAGACCCTCCTCAGCGTCTCCATCCCTGAGGCCTGGCAATACTCTTCTGCTCAGCCCTTCTATCCCATGCTACAGGTCTCTTGTGATGGCTCGGGATCCTACCACCTTCTCGGAGTACTGCAGTAGTCCCCTGACTCATCTGTGCAAAGCTTTATCCCTAGACCACTTTACTGGCCACAAGCAGAATGCTCACTATCAATGTGCTTCTGATTGGGCTGCTCCATTGCTAACATCGTCAGTGACTCCTTTGGTTGGTGCTCCAGTTCCTGGGATGGTTAAGAAGTCTCCCAGGAGTCAGGACTATGCATTTCTTTAGTATTATTCCAGGTCACTATCTTTGGTACACACCCGTATTCAGCTAGGCTCAACCAGACTGTCATCCCTCATATCCTTCACCACTTCACACCTCTGTGCTATACCAACGCTGCTGCTCACGGCTAGCACACTTTCTCCCTGGTCCACCCAGTGAATGCCTACCCACCCTGCAAGACTTCTTTACATACCTCCTCTGAGAGGCTAAGATAGCCTTACCATGTGTCAAGGAATCCCTTCACATTCCCTCCATCTCACTGTGCTCCACATCCAGGTTCTATGGAAATTTGAGCCTAGGAAAAATGGCCCCCACACTCCCCCGTGTGTGTGTGTGTGTGTGTGTGTGTGTGTGTGTGTGTGTGTGTGTGTATTCACATGCATGCCAGAGGACAACCTCAAGTGCTGCTTCTCAGGACACCATCCACTTGTGTTTGAGACAGGGCTTCTCACTTGGCCTGAAACTCAATTCCACTAGGCTGGCTGGTCAGTGAGCCCCCAAAATTCTTCTGTCTCTAGAATTACAAGTACGCATCATCTCACGTCTATGGTTTTTGTTGTTGTTGTGGTGGTGGTGTTTTTTGTGTGTTTGTTTGTTTGTTTTTAACATAGGTCCTGGGGCTCAAACTCAGGTCCTCATGCTTTTGTGGCAAGCGTCTCCCCAGCGCTCCCTGGGTCTCTTCCATACTGAGGTGCACTCCTGTCTTCTGTCATTTTGATCGGGTCTGTCGTGGTCCTGGGCTCTGCAGAGAAGCAGGGCTGAGAGCTGCCTGCAGTCAGGTCAGCCCTCTCTGGAGCCCTGGCCGTGGAGGTTGGCTCGGCCTTTAGAAGCCAGAGCCAAGTCCTTTCCTCCTCCGCCTCTTAGTCCTCTTCTTCCTCCTCCCCATGACCTGCTCCTCGCCGTCCTCTGCAGCCTCCGTGCTGGGAGAAGGGAGAAAGAGCTTGTCACTGCTTTAAGTGACAGCCACCCTTAGGTTCAACACACCACGTGGCTTGTCGCCCTGGCCCTGCACACAGGCCCTCTGTATCTCAGGAGCCACCTGAAGTCAACTGTTCCTCCTCTGCCCACCAGCCCCCTGCCAGCCCTCACCTCTCTGCACCATTAGTCACTGGGGAAGAAGGCAGGAACCCAGGCTAGGCTCATTTGGAAAAGGCCTCAAACGCAAAAAGTGTCTTCTTAAAGCCAGGTAGGGGGTAATTAACCACATTTCAAAAGAATTCTTCTGTTTCAAAAGGCTCCATGGCAGGGAGCCCACAATTAGCCTGCTCCCCTGGAGCCCTGACATGGCAGGGCATCCAGGCTGGGCAGCTTCTCGCTTTGCCTGCCCCCACCTAGTTAAAGATGATTCTTTTTCTCCGTTTCTTTTGGTTTTAATAATCTCTTTCATGCCTTCTCTCAGAGGGAAGACGCCTGGCCTGATCCAGGGTCATTCATTTCACAAACGTCGAGAACGGGAGGTTTGAGGGGACACAGTGGAAGCCTGGACAGGACAGGACCTGAGTGGGGAGGGGGGGCCCGAAAACGCCTTCCATCCTGGCAACCCCGATCGGCTTCCTTCTGAAGAGAATCTCTAATGTATTCGGGAGGCAATGAAACCAGCTAAGACACTTGGTTTTTGTTTTTTCTTCCTTCTGGCCTTCTAAGCAGTAATGTATGACCATGCCCACTCATGTGGAAGGC
>CABHPQ010143247.1:7994-22753 GCA_902168405.1 Peromyscus aztecus | reverse complement strand
CCTGGCTATGTGATACAATGTTATTCCTGCCATTTACGAGATCCTGGCTATGTGATACAATGTTATTCCCACCATTTAAGAGGCTCTGGCTACGTGATACAATGTTATTGCTGCCATTTAAGAGAAAGACTTCTAAGATGGTTTTTATTAGGTGAAAGGGAAGTTCACTGCCGGTCACACCTTTGAGATTCTTCCTAACTTGAGCATGGGCATGATGCTTGCTGCTCCAACAGACTCTTTGCAACTATACTGCAATGATCCAGCATGCCAAGATGCCAGGAAAGACCCACAGACACAGCTGAGCTGCTGCAGCAACAGGGTCCGCCTGGAAACTTCGCCTCCTGTGAATACTTTTCATGTTCCAGTCACAGCTGCTTCAATCTGAGGTTACAAGCTGCAGAAAGTATCCCTGAGAACAAAGAGCAAAGGCACAGAGGTGGGAAGACTCGGTGTGCCTTCCAGGAAACACAAATAAGGCCTGATACGCTAGAGCATTAAATACTACTACTAATTTAAAAAAAAAAAAAAAAAAAAAAAAAAGAGGGAGCATGGAAAACTCAGAAAATGAGGGCGGGGCCTTGTGTTGTGTGGTAGTTCACACTGGACCAGGTGAGTGGGAATGAAGCTTTTGTTGGGGAGGATTATTTTATAAGAACTGTGCTCCAGCCCCAAATGCAGAGAATAAGTGACAGCTGTGGGCTCAGCCCTTATGCTACTCACTCAAGGCTCAGGGAACATTCCAGAAGCGGGGATGGATACCTTGTTGACACCCATGGGAGACCTGCCCCTTTCTGGACAGAAACAAAAGAGGACTTGGGGTGGAAGAAGGCAGAGGGGAGGTGGAGGGAGGGAAAGAGAGGAGAGGAGGGAGGGAAAACTGCATTCAGAATGTAAAATAAATGCAAAAAAAGTTTAATTAATAAAAAAACTAACTAAATAAATAAAGTCTGTAAGAGTCAGATGAGGTGGTAAGGTCTGTGAATTGTTCTCTAGACCTAATGCAACTATTATAATCCCTACCGCATACCAGCTCTGTTGCCTGCATTGGGCCCACAGAGGACTGGCCCTATGGGCAGTCCTAGAAGGGGGGACCTCAGGGGACCCTACTCTTTACCTCTGAACTGTTAGATGTTGATAGATTCTGAGAGAGGGAAAGTCGCTGTCTTTGGATATGCCCCCACTGCTGAGCCTACCAGGCTCCCACGGATAGCTCCAACTCATAGCCATGCAGCTGCCCTGGCTAAACTCACAAACCAAAATGGACAGGCATGAACGGTAAAAAGAGATTTCTAGGGTTGAGGGAGGATAGGCAGGGATGGCCCGGGATGGGAATGGTCAGTTTAGGCAGGGATAGTACCGGTGGGGGTGGTTAGTACACACCATGTACATGTGCAAGATTGTAGACTAAAACTCTTTACAAAAGAACTGTGCTTTCGGGATGATGAATCTGGGTAGTTTGGAAGGTGAGGAAGAGAATCCACAGCCACTAGTTAACAGGCTGTGGTAGACATTCAGGGAGAAGGTGGGGGAGTTTGGCCTTGGGTGGGGGAAATGGGAAAAGGTGGATTGTGCCTTTTAATGCTTTCTCAGCAAAGATGAAGTCTAGCTCTAAAAACAGACTTTAGCCAGGCAGTGGTGGCACACACCTTTAATCCCAGCACTTGGGAGGCAGAGGCAGGAGGATCACTGAGTTTGAGGTCAGCCTAGTCTGTAGAGTGAGTTCCAGGACAGCCAGGGCTACACAGAGAAACCCTATCTTGAAAATTTAAAAAAAAAAAAAAACCAGAGCACTGAGGGGCCTATTCACGCGTTAGATTCTGTGCAAAGCGCGCTCTCTCACTTTCTCTTGCTATACAAAACCACTTTGGACTTGGCTAGCAACTCAAGCACACTAGACCAGCATCTTAATTTTCTTCCCCAGCCCAGTCCTTTCTTTCCCACCTCCTAAGTCAGATGCTCTCAGTGGGAAGGAGGCACAGCTCAGAATCCTCTGTGCCACCAGAACGGGCCCACTCCTCAGCTCCAGGGGGGATCCAGTCCACTCAAAGTGCTGTAAGGGTCCCCAAAAAAGTTAAACATAGAATCGATGCTTGATTCGGAAACTGAACCCTTACGTAGACAAATTAATTAGAAACCAATATTTAGGAGGTCAGAGAGATGGCTCAGGAGATAGAGTGCTTGCTGAACAATCATGAAGACCTGAGTCCAAATCCCCTGCCATGTAAAATGCCACATGTGCCATGTGCACCTGTAATCCCAGCACTATGAAGGGTAGAGACAGGAGGATTCCTGAGGTTCACTGGCCACTGACCTAGCTCCAGAGTTAGTGAGAGACCCTGTTTCAAAGGATGAGATGGAGGGTGCTACAGCAGGACACCTGATGTTCTCCTCTGGCCTCTGTGCATATACACAGGTGCACACACCTACGCTTAGTGCATACAACACATGCGAGTGCGCACACACACAAAGAAACTAGTATTTAAATTCTTAAGCATGAATGTTTATAGTAATGCTAGTCAAAAGTTGAGAGCAAGCCAAGTGCTCAGCAACAGACAAATGGATTCTTTAAATGTGGTATATCCATTCAGTGGAATATTATTTAGCCATAAAAGTTAATGCAGTGCCAAAATACACCACAATACAGATGAGCCTCACAAACATTCTCCTAAGTGAAAGAAGCCAGACACAAAGATTCCCTATTGAACAATTCTATTTATATTACATTTCCAGAATAGGTAAATCCACTAGGACAGAATGGGCGTAGGGTTTCCTTTGGGGGTGATTAAAATGCACAAGGGCTGACAGCTGCCCAAAATTGTGAACACGCCAAATGCCTCTGAAAATGAATGGTGCACTTTGAATCCTTAGGTTTATGCTATCTATGGTCAAGTCATTGCCTATTGAAGGCCCTCATTGTCCCCTGTGTAAAATGGAAGGGCTCAGGTGGCTTCTGAAAACACTATGTAGATGTTCACCGTTGCTGTGAATTTGCTGCTGCTGGGGATATGACTATACAGTTGGCCTCTGTGGCCTTGGATTCCACAGCCATGGGTTGAACCAACCATGGACCAAATACATTCAGGAAGGATCACGTGATGACTCAGTGGGTCAGGGAGCTTTGCCACAAAGTCTGAAGACCTAAGTTCAATCCCCAGGACCCACACAGTGGAAAAAGAGAACTGACTCCCACAAGATTCCCTCTGGGCATAGCATGGGCACACACAGAATGAAAAAATAAATAAATAGCCGGGCGTGGTGACATACACCTTTAATCCAACACTAGGAAGTCAGAGGCAGGTGGATGAATTCAAGGCCAGCCTGATCTAGTGAGTTCCAGGACAGCAATACAGAAAGAATCTGTCTCAAAAAAAAAATTAAATAAATGATTAAATAAACAAATAATTGGGCTGGGCATGGTGGCACTTACCTTAATCCCAGCACTCAGGAGGAAGAGGCAGGTCTGTGAGCTCAGGGACAGCCAGAACTACATAATGAGACCCTGACTCGACAAGAAAAGGAAAGGAAAGAACTGCACTCAGTAGATGCAGACTTTTTTCCTGTCGTTATCCTGAGACAACACAATGTCATAATTATTACAGAGCACTTCCACTGAGTTAGGTGTGACAAGCAAGTCAGAGATGACTACTGTACACCAGAGGGTTACACAGACCGTATGTAAATGCAATGCCATTTTACAGAAGGCCTGGAGCAGCCCTGGGTGCTGGTGCCTGCAGGGGTCCTGGGCCCATCCCCCCTTGGGTACTGAGGGGCAGCTGGGTGAACTTCTCTAATTCCCTCTCCTAAGGGCATCATGCTTTTTACATGCGCTCACTAGTTACTACTGTCGACTCAACACAAGACTCTGCATCGGAGAGGAGCAGAAGAAAATGCTGCTTTAAGAAATGCACTCGCTAAACCCAGTGAGGGGAAGAGCAGAGCAGAGTCAGCCACTGGGGAGTAGATGACATCAGTGCTTCTGGCCAAAGATGTTAAAGTGTGGTTTTCTACCTCAGCACCCTGCAAATGAGAAACCCACTGCACATAATTCCCTGTGACAACGTGTATAAACATGCCGTGTAAACCCCAGGATGTGGTGTTTAACACTGATAGCAACTTGACAGCATTTAGATCCACCTTAGAGACGCATCTCTGGGCATGTCTGAGAGGGAGGTTCTAGACTAGATTAGCCGAGATGAGACCGTCCTCCTTAAATGTGAATGATGCCGTTCTTGGACTGGGGTCCAGCTCCTGATGCTTTCTGCTTCCTGCCCGTGGGCACGTGTGATCGGCTGCCTCATGGGCCTGCTGCTGTGCCTTCCACACCACGGTGGACTGTGTCCCCTCAAAGCCCACATATGCTCTTCTCTCCTTAATTTGCTTTTGATGACATTTTGTCACAAGAAGAAAACCAACCAAGAGTGTCAACTTCAAGGTAGAGATGATGTGTTACCACCCAAGCACCCAAGATGAAGCATGGGATTGTGACAGTGACGAGGCCATAAGACTTCATCCCTTGCTCCCCCAGACTATTGTCCAGAGCAGGCAGAGCTCTGGCCACATCCATAACCTCTGTGACACTCTTCCCCATGTTTTACACACACACACACACCGTAATAGTTTAAGGAAGTCTATAATTTTGTGGTGTATTACATCTATAACTATGTTGCAGCCTACAGGCTACCAGATATATCTACAAGAATGATACCAGACAGACAGAGAGAATGCAAGCAAATCATGGCAGCTGCTAACACTCAATATAAGATTAGCCACTTCAGTTTATGGCTAATTATTTAGGCATATCAGGTGTAAAGGGGGCCCAGGCTATCACTGACACCAGGTGGTCCTGACCGGTGAGTGGCTGCATCTGGACCTCCCAGAAACTTCCTAAAGCTTTGGGTCCCCAAGCCTGGATCCCAGAGATTCGAGTTTAGGAGGTCTGGCATGGGACTATATTTCTTTTTTTAAAGATATATTTGTTTTATCTTATATATGTGGGTGCTTTGCCTGCATGTGTGTCTGAGCCCCACATGCATGCCCAGTACCCAAGTAAGCCCAAAGAGGCCTCTGGAACTAGAGCTGAAGATGGTTGTGAGCTACCATGTTTTTGCTAGGATCCAAACCCTGGTCCTCTGGAAGAGCAGCCACTGATCTTAACCACTGAGCCATCTCTCCGGCCCTGGGAATCTGTGTCTCTAATACTCCCTGGGAGGTGTTGGTTTACAGCCAAGTCTCTATCTCTCCAGCCCAAGTCATTGTTGAAACTGCTGTCCAGGGAAGTGAAAGCAATTTGCCAATGGTTGCACAGCTGTGCAGTGACTGTGCCAACGGCCATCTGGATCAGTGGTTCCTACAGCCATTGGGCATGACTCACTTGCTGGCCCAGCCCAGAATCACTGCACCGAGATTCTGGGGAAGAGGCCGGAGCAACTGGGATCTGCAAAGGCTCCAGGAGCACTCCCATCCTGACACAGGGCCAGAGTGGGAGACTCTGGACCAAAGCTTCTGGTTCTTCTCATTCTCACATACTGGATACCACATCAAGGCTAAGAACCAGGGATCGCATGTCTGCTGCCGGAGAGGGCTGCTACCGGCACAGCTCCTGGCCAATTTCAGTGGTTTAGCAACTGTGCTTCCCCCATGAGAAATAGAGTATTGTCAAACCAGAGCTTACCACCACACATTGAAGAGCCTAGTACGTCGCCTGTTTCCCATGGCAAAATGAATGCCGAAGAGGAAGAAATCCATGGCCATGTCACCCTGAACACCCCCTGTCTCATCTGAAAGAGCAAGAAATAGCCATTGCGCTGGCTGGCAGCGGGGGTGACACAAAAGGAATTCATGTTTCTCCTGCATCTCAAAGTCCTCAGCTATCCAGGCTACTCTGATTTCTAGAACCTTCCTTCTCAAAATGTATAATTTTTAAAAGTCTCAGGATTGCTTATGCAAACTCATGAGCTGTCCTTCCTGAGTCTACTGCATAACCACTAGGTACACAAGCTTCCTGCTTGCTGTGAGTCAGAATCCCAAGGACCCTAAGTCTGAAGTTAACACCGTCTCTGGATTCACTCGGGGAAGGATTGTGATTCACAGTAGCCAAAATGTGGAACCAATGTAGCAGCCCATCAACAGGGTATCTGTTGATAAATAAATCTGGTGTATACACACAGTGGAGTTTCATGGAGCCATAAATATAGATTTGGAGATCACAGTTTTGAGTGAAATAAGCCAGACTCAGAAAGACAAATGCTGTATCTTTCCTCTTATATTAATCTAGACATGATCTGTATAATATAGACAATACAGATATATGTAATGTAAATGTGTGTATATGTATTTGAATGACACAAATGTAGAAGAACTCTGAAGGCGGAGAAGTGATCTAAAGGGCAGCCAGGGAAGGGAGGGTAACAGGGCTGGGAGAAGAAAGTTGACTACTGTGTGTTCACGCCCACACATGGAATCCAGATTCACAGACTGCAGATAAGACATGAAAGCAGAAGACGGACTGATGGTAGGAAGGGACCCAGCAGGAGCTGGGATAGGGGACAAAGGAGAGGGGTCATCTCGACAAGCCAGCTACGATGGTATGCACTGATGAAATGTCATAACACATTTAACATACCTATTATTCTGTATGTTAACTAAAAATATCATTTTTTAAAAGATAGTGACTCAGACACGTGAAGTTTTAATATTGGGGGATGATGGTTTGTGTTCTTCGGGACAGTCTTGCTGAGACTAGGCCATCGTCTCTCCCCTCCAGGGTGGGCTCTCTAAGCTGGTCAGAATCCTCAGTGGGACTATGATCTTAGGACGCTGCATCTTGTCTCACTCTGTCCTACTCACTCTTTGACACTGAGCATATCTGAACAGCGCTGAAGCTGGGAGGCCGCTATGGCTTATGGGTCCACAGCCAGACTGAATAAGGACTTCAAGGTCCTGACCAAACTTCAGGCCATCACGATGACCAGCAACAGTGTTCAGCCTCTGTCTCAGAGAAAATGTCTTCGATTCCAGCAGCCTCTTGCCATTTTCTCTTTGTAAAACTGCTCTTTGTCCTTGAGACTCAGCATTTAGTACTAGTATTCTCTCTCTCCTCCCTGATATATGCAGACACACAGTAAACATTAAACAACATGGCTGCCGCAAAAGGACTCTGTGTGGTGTCCACTGTGACCACCTACCTACTAGGAGTGGATAGAGCTGAAGAGCTCAGCTCTGGCGCTCTGTGGGTTGGCAGTTTGCAGATGAAGAGGCTTGTGTGCACTGATCAGTCTTCCCTACGTCTGACCTCAACTCATGTGTTTCTGTTCCTAGGCAACATGTCTCCAACACCGGGACACTAGGGAAGACATACCTGGAAGTCACAGGACAGAGTGGTAGAGACTCCATCCTGTAGAAATAAAGGCAGTACAACTGCAGCTGTGGCCCGTGCAAAGGCTCCCTCCCACAGAACTCTACCCAGGCACGGTACGTGCCTTGGAAGGGACCCTGATGCCCTCTTTGAGCCCTGGGTTGAGCTCTTCTTCAGTGCTTCCCACTATCTCCTCCTGCTCCCCCCCCAACCCCGGACCTGCTGGGCCAACTCAACCTACAGTAGACATTTCCAGCAACAGTGGATTTTACCAGGAAGGTTCCAAGGTCTTGGTCTTGTTCCCCTAGACATACCTGTGCTTCTGATGAAACTTCTCCCAAGTCTGCCACCACAGAGACCTCATCCAACATGTGTGCCACTGAAGAGACATTCAGTGAACTTCCCAGAGGAAGTCAAGAAAGTGGAGATGAAAAAATGGAGAAGAAAAAAAGTAAAACACCAATATTCACCCTAATGGGGTGGGGGGGAGTGAAGGGGAGGGAAGTATTGTAATTAGATTTTAATTAAAAATTTTAAATCACTATTCAGGGATTCTATGCTGATATGCCAGAAAACTCAAGAAAATCAATGACAAACTACCTTAACAATATTTAATATGCCACAGAATCAGTCAAAAGATGTAAGTATGGGGAGGGCTCCATTTATCATAGAAGCCATAGGGGGGAGATAAAACAAACAACCCCCCCCCAAAGAGCCAAAAGAGAAAAAAAAACCAGCTACACCCTTCCACTTTGACCTCCATCCCAGCTCCTGGTCCCCCCGGCTCTGAATGTCCCCTCTTCTGCTGCCCTGTCACACCCACATCTGTATCTATAAATCTGGATTCCGTGTGTGGGAGTGATATGTGATATTTGTCTTTCTTCCCTAAAAGAAAAGAAAAACCTTGAAAACAGCCCTGAAGGAAGCAGAAGAGGACTGGGCAAAGAAAAAGATAAACCATGTTATAATAGCACTCTCGAAGTGAATTCCTAGATTAATATGTCAATATAAGTCTAAAACATTGTTTTTAAATCCCCCAACAATATTCTGAAGAGGAAGGAAAATATTATCAGACCCTGGTACTTATGAATTAACATATTGGAAAAAAATAAAAATAGAATTAACATATTGGTATAGTGCCGTTAAGATATAGTAATGAATGTCTGAATTTTTTAAATTATGTGGTATTGGTATATAAATAATCATGTGGGCTAATGTAACATATAAGAAAGTCAAGAAACAGTCTTAAACACACAAAGAATTTGTCCTATGATGAATGGGGGCTTGGGGGAAAAAACACATACTTCTCTGTGACTGGTGTTATTATAAGTGGGTAGGCCACATGGTATGTCACACACCAGGTCCATCTTTACAAGAAGCAAATCCTCAGATGTGGGCTGGCAAGATGGCTTAGTAGGTAAAGGTGCTTGCTGCTAAGCCTGACAATATGAGTTCAATTCCCAGGATCCACAAGGTGGAAAGAGCAGATGAGCTCCTGAAACCTGCTTTCTGGACTACACACACACTACACACTCATGCACATACATTTTACATGCACACAAGATAATGAATAAAATAAAAATCTAAACTTGAATGTATCGATAGGACAGCTATCAGAAAGCACAGGCGAACTCTTTTAGAGACTCAAAACCATTTCTAAAATGTCTCAAAATCCAGATGCCATGAAAGAAAAAGAATTGAAAACCTTTATTCCTTCAACACTGAACCTCCCGTGTAGACCGAAACAGCCAGCTGAATGAAACCGATGACCAATAGGAAAGATGCTTGCCACTCACATTCCATATAAAAGCTGATAATCAATAGATTGATGTGCCCTGAAATGACACTCCACATCACTCACAACAAAACTTAAGAATTAAAGCCACTTGGATGCCATTTTCCTACTTGACCAGTCATCAAAGATTCAAAAGCTTCATGAGGCAGAAGCCTGCAGAGGAAACAGGCCTCAGTGGCTGGTGGAGTGTTGGTTGAGACTCTGTTCACATGTAAATTGGTAATGTCTCTTCAGTCACATGGGCATGATCAACAATCTCACTTCCAAGAATTTATTCTATAGTTACTTCTTTACATGTGGAAAACGACGTAAGTACAGAATAATTTACTACAATGTAATATGCATTAGAGAAGTGACGGAATAAGATCAGAAATACATGAATAAAGTACCAGTTAAATAAATCATAATATAGCCACCTAGTGGGATATTATGCAGCTCTGAGAAAGGAAAATGAAGTGAACAGGAAGACAGCTATTCAAGCTCTCCAAGCTAAGATCCGACCTGAGAACCCCATCTAACAAATTGAGAGCAGCCTGGCTTGTTTCTTATCTGATTGTCATCTCTATGGGATTTATAATCACCATAGAAATGAACCACTGGGCATGTCTGTGAGGGAGTTTCTAGATTGGCTTACTTGAGATGGGAAGATTAACCCAACATGGAAATTCCTGACGGCTGGAGTCCCGGACTGATCAAAGGGAAAATGGAGCCAAGCTCTGTGTCCTGACTGCAGACGCCACATGAGCAGCTGCCTCGAGCTCCTGCTGACCTGCCTTGCCCACCCTGTGGGACTGCACCCTCAGACTGGGAGCCAAGACAAACCCTTCCTCCAGGTGCGTTTGTTGGTTATTTTGCCGCAGATAAGCAGCATAACCCATACATCTGCTTTATTCTGTGACCGGATGTTATGTAAGAGTAGCTTCACTAACATGGGGGAGCGAGGGGAATGCTTGCTCACCATATTGTTTTGAATATTGTTTGATTCTAAATATAGAGACTACATCTGCATAACTCAAAGGTAAAAAGTGAATGAAGTCGGTAAGGTGGTGACATCTCAAATCTGTCTCCATTCCCCCAGTGTGTATTCATCCAGGCACCCAAGGGGATTTAGTTTCTTGGAGAGGCTGTTAATTTTTTTTTTTTAATTCTGAGATGGGGATGGCAAGATGGCTCAGTGGGTATGGATGCCTGCTGTCAAGGGTGAGGACCTGAGTTTGATCATTGGAACCCACATGGTGGGAGAGAATCAACTCCTGCAACTTGCCCCCTGACTTCCGTATATGAGTGGTAGCATATGCACACACACACACACACACACACACACACACACACACACACACAATTATTTTGTGTCAGTGTCTCACATTTGTAATGCTCCTGCCTCAGCTCCTGCCCCCAAACCCCCATACTGGAATTACGAGTGCACTACCATGCTTAGGCTGTTTGAGACAAGCTTTAAGAAGCATTTTTAACATGGGTACAAAGAGAGATAACTACGTAGTATTTCCTAGATTAAAAAGAAAGTGCTTATGATTTGTAAACTTTATCCTGGACCATATTCTATCTCTTAAGATCATATCTTGAAGCTGGGTGTGGTAGCTCATGACTGTAATCTCAGTATTCAGAAGGCTGAGGAAGGAGGATTTCTGAGACTTCAGGTCAGCCTGGCTTTCATGGTGAGTTCCAGGCTAGCCTAAAGTACAACCCACCTCCTTCAAAGAACGAGACTTCTCTCCCTCACCTGTCAGTCACAGCGCTAAGAGAACAGGAACAATGAGCCGTCAGCCGACATTCTCTGCTTTGAAGCCCCACCCCAGCTATACCTGGATTAGGAAAAATGGTGCAAAAAGAAGCAGCCTACCCCCAGAAATGTTTCTTTGGGAAACTGAGTTTCTAAAACCATATGATAGATTGAGAATGGATTCATGTGAGTTCAGTGCTTAATAAAACCACATGACTGGCGGCTACGGTGTCAGGTCCAAATTCCCTCTGACATGAGTGCACATTTCCGCACTCACTGGTTTCTCAGCTCTCTGCACTTTTTAGACCTGTTGCTGATGGTCTGGGACTCTCAGAAGTAACATCTTCCTGTTAGGGGTCATCTGCTGCTCACTAGCGTGGGTGTGGTACAGCTAAGGCCATAGACACCATTCTGAACTATAAACTACAAAATAAACACAGGATTAAGTAGTAAAGCCCATTTATGATATGGTGGCCAGAATCTAGCAAGGAAAAGCAATCAAACACAGACTCAAAGGGAAGGAATAACATTAGCAAAGAGGCAGAGGACAGAGCTCTGTCTGACCAGAACAGGGGACCACAACCACTGTAAAAAACAGAAGCCTGTGAGAGCCATCCAAGCAAAATTCTGTGGAAAGAGAGCGGTAGGGAGCTATGGTGTGTTCTTAAGAAAGAGTATGGCCAAAGCGACACTTTTTTTTTTTTTTTAATAAAATCAACTGGACAAAAAGACATCCAGGGCGTAAGTTACTGATCTACTGGGAGGCAGCTCGGCTAATCAGGGAGTCTTCCCAATGAGCTGGCAGAATGGTGGGTGTTAGTGAGAATTGAGGCTCTTTCATTTTCATTTCAAAAATAATAGTCATTGCTGCCTTGACAACAGACTGGCTACACGGTCTGAGTGTACGAAGGATTACTACAACGGTCCAATGTGTCTGTAGCCTTGCCTGAAGAACTGGAAGTTTCTCTAGTAAGAATGGGGTAACTGGGGAAGGAACCCAGGAAAATGGCAAACTGATGGATGAGGCTTATTTCTACGATGGTGGGGAGCATGGAGCCGATGACAGACTCTTCTGTCCTAAGTCCCACAGGTGCTTCTGGACTTGGAGGGACCCTGAGTGACTTTCCTATTGGCCACCACACTGCCTCCCGTTCACTCAGAGTCGGTAGTATTTATATGATTGCGAAGTTCATTTGCTTACAGGCTAACAAAGTGTGGAAGTTTCCTCTCGTGTTGGTGCTCACTGTGTGAACTCTGTCTTGATCAGTTCCCGCGACAGCACTGGTGTGTCTGCTCTAGAAAAGCAGCTGTCAAGTGCAACTACCGGGCGGGCCTACTTACACCCCGCAACCCCAACACAATTGCATGTGTTTGCACACTAGGACCTGGCCTTTGGCTGAATTCGGTTTTGAGTCAGGTGTTCAAATTGTGTAGCCATCTCAGCTTTTTATGGAGACCAATGTTTTCAGGTTGTCTGACTCAGAAGAGAAAGGCAATTCAGGCTAGGAATATTTTTCCAGAAATACACTCCCTGCCCCAAACTGAGTCAACCTGGGAGAGGGAGTCCCTGGAAAGCCCTGGCTCAGGAGGGCTGGGGGAATGGGGAAGGTTATTTTTAGGCTGTGATTGGCGTCATGGGGAAAGGAGGGGCCCCCTGGACTGAGCTCCCCAGCCTACGTTCCAGGAGCTACTGGCTAATGAAAGGCCCTTTTCTGTGGCGGAGAAACGGGCTGCCTGGATGAATGAAGGGTCTGTTGGGAATTTACTCACTCTGCGGGCCTGCCTGCCGCCAGCTCTCCTCCTCCGCCCGTCCCTTGCTTCATGTCCTTTCTTCTCTTCCGTCTTCTTCTCTCCTACCGTTCGGGATCACATCAGAACCATGGCCCTGGCAGGCAGAGAAGCAGTGGGGTCATGAGATCAGCATGACCCCTCATGATTAGAAGCGTCTGGAGCCAACTAGACCCAAGATCTCCAGCCCTACTGCCCCAGAAACTGGCTCCTCACATGTCTACCAATGTTTCCTCTGGCTGTACTCAGATGTTCCCCGGTCCACCTCTCAGACCCCTGTGTTTGAAATGTAAAAATAGTAACATATGAGCATAATGTGCTAAGAGATAAGGGTGGTTGGTTTCAGCAAGACTGAATCCATGTCAAGCTGCCAACTTGAGGTTTAGGCAGCCAAGAATAGTTGAGCGGCACAAACTGGCCTTCATGAGGGGAGAAAAGAAAAGAAGGAAACACAAAATTGGATGGGTAGGGAGGTGAGGGTGGAGAGGGTGGATATGGGAGGAGTTAGGGTGAATATGATGGAAATACATTAATTCTCAAGGGAAAAAAATTATTATTTTTAAGAACAGAAAGAAATCCTTCCTTATGTCTTAAAGATGCTTTACGTTTTTCTTGTATTTTTTGGTTGTGAGCCTTGCCTTTCATGGTTGAGGCATCTCCCCAGCCTGCTTCAGCTTTTCCTAAAGGCTTGAGCTCTACCTTTCGTCTTGGAGCCCTTACCCAGTATGGAATGGATCTTTGCACATGATGCACTATCGGGCTGCAGTTACTTCTTTCCCGTGTGGATGGCGGCTGAAGAGTCTCACGTGTCCCGGCTTTCACATTTTGTCGCTTTCCTCCTTTGTCGAGTTTGCTTAGATCCATGTTGGACTCTGTGATGTCCCTATGAGGGTGCATTGTTTTTCTATCCTACCCTAACAAGCCACTATCTGGTTTTTTGTTGTTGTTGTTGTTGTTGTTGTTGTTTCAGGGTTTTGTGTGTTTGTTGTTGTTGTTGTTGTTGCTTTTTTTTTTTTTTAAGATAATTTCTCTCTGCATAGCTCTGGCTGTCCTGGAACTCACTCTGTTCACCAGGCTATCCTCGAACTCAGAGATCTGCCTGCCTCTGACTCTCAAGTACTAGGACTAACTGTGTGTGCCACAACACCTTTAATTGTGACACTAACAGTCCACTATCTTATTTCTTTATAAGGAGACAATACTTCAACTCTTTCTGTTCTAAATTGTGTCGGCTGTTCTTGGAACCTGGCCTTTCCAAATCAATATTAGAATCAGCTTGCCAAATTCCATGGAAAGCTACATTGGTATTTTGAAGAGAAATGCTTTCAATCTAGAGCTCAAAATTAGAAAGGAGGACAGAGTGTCCATGACCACATATTCCTCCACTTATGTATCTCCTCTATGGGTTTTCTGTTAATAAAGATGCACTCACTTATCTAGATTTTATCTATTTTTATTATATTTATGTCTAAGAGTCTTAATTTTTCCTGGAAGTTCCTTTGGTCTCTGCAGGGACCTGTACTCACATGTACATGCACAACTCAAAACAACTAAAATAAAATAAATATATTTTAAAAGTAGTTAGCAAAAGAAAGGTCAAGACCTCCCAAAGGAAGTAGAATAAAAATAATGAAGATTTGAGAAGATAGTAATAATTTAAAATACCATTTAAATATAGAATAAAATGTTTACTACAGAGATTTCTGTTTTTTGCTATGACTATCAAAATTAATGAACTTCTGGCAATATTGATAATGTTAAAAAGAAAAAAATTAAATCAATATTAGCAACAGAAAAGAAACATACAGCATCAGATTCACCAAGATTAGGAAAACCACTCTGAACAAATTTATACCAGAGAACAGAAAGCAGTGAAAGGGAAGAAATTAGTGGGATTTATGAATTATAGAAACTGGTTTCCAATGGAAAGAGAGATTGAATTGTTTCAGAATCACTAAATAAATTGAATTAAGAGTAAATAAACAACCTTCCCTTTAGAAATGTGCCACCTTAGATGGTTTCTTTTGTTGTTATTTGGTTTGGTTTGGTTTGGTTTGGTTTGGTTTGGTTTGGTTTGGTTT